>CM033627.1:30621236-30635638 GCA_019453435.1 Rhinogobius similis | reverse complement strand
ATTTTGAGCTCTTCTACAATATCGTGAGCTTCTCCATGATATCGAAAAACATATAGTTGCGTGAGGTTCATGTTGAGATAATATTGTATCGTGAGATTTGCACATCGTTGCTTTCCTAGTTGTTAGTGTGCTAGCAGGTTTTGTTTTTAGCCTGATCTTCAAACTTTGCGCGGTGCAGCTATGTTTGTCTAGCTCTTGGCTTTATTCAGTGGTCTGTAGTCCTACGGCCACATGGGTTTTAATATTGGCTTCATGAGTTTATGCGGCTAAATACATTTCCAATCAAACTTCGCTTCCGCTGTTATGTGCATAAAACAAAATCCAACTACGTATACACTTTGAAGCAAATTAAGGGTTCAACATGTGATATTTAACGTTTCCACCTCCTGTTACTTATACGATACTTCAAAATGTGCATTAAGGTGAGACACTACAGGTTAAAACCTTACATTTAAAGATATCAAATTGAAACTTCCCCCGTTGTTTACTCCCATAAATGTAAGAAAAAAATGTATTACTCATTTGTATTTTTAATCATGTTATGTTTTCATGTAGAAATAAGACACTTTATGTAAAAATTGTTAAAATAACACATATTTGGCAGATATAAACCTTAAAAATGGACAGGACCAGGTTTAAATTTCTTTCATATTCGTTACAAAAAAATTTACAGACACGATTTTGGATTTCTTATTTACATTTTAAGTAAAAGAGATTGGACTGAAAATAGCCTCAATAAATCAGTTTTGGAATTAGATATCGAAAAATCCGTTCAACAAAAACTTGTTGAGTCCAGATTGTACAGTTTGGTTTGTATGGGATCTACTTTAAAACTGATCTTTATGTCCCGAGGGAGAAAAATGCATTTTAAGAAAACGGCCTTTGAACTTACAACGTCCCAGAGAAATCTATGGATGAATAAGTGGAAGAATAAAATATTTTTAGGCATGTTAGGAAAGCCGATATGTTGAGAGAGCAAACTGACCAAAAAACAACAAAAAAAACAGTTTTGCCTGTAGTGTCTCGCCTTAAAAATAACATGACGGAAGCGCAATTACCGCACACACGCCCCCCCGTCCTCACCCTGGCCGCTGAAGACCTGGTCCAGCCCCGATCCGTCCCACGAGTCCATTGCGGAGTCCACGCTGGGCACGGTGGTGGAGTCCACGCTGGGCACGGCCGTGGAGTAGAGCGGGGACAGTTTGTTGGTGTGCTGGCTGTCCGTCAGGTCGTCCTCGGGGTCGCTCAGCTCGTTCTCCGTGGTGTCCTCCGTCTCCGAGCGGGTGTCCTTCCTCTCCTCCATATCTGCAAACACAGGTTCACGTGAGGGCAGGATACTTGGGATGATTCTCTGGCCTGGAGAAGAGAGCGTGTGCTTTTTTCTGGTGTGTATTAAACATAGAACTATAATAAAACCTGGAAGATGAACTCAAAATGGCGCCCTGTTTATCCCTATGGAGTGAGCTCATTGGCGCATGACCCCAAAAAAGTTTCTTACTTCCGCATTTACTTCCCGATACGGAGGCTGCCATCTTTGCTTTACTTCCTGAAACGGAGGCTGCCATCTTTGTTTTACTTCCTGAAACGGAGGCTGATATTTTTGTTTTACTTCCTGATACGGAGGCTGCCATCTTTGCTTTAGGGCGCCACGTGACAACAATCCCCCACTTCATATAAAAACGGTAATTTCTGTGATTTTAGAAACGGTAGAAAAGAACATTTCCTTCTATTTCATTTAAATAGCGATAATAATTCAGTACTGTTTGCAATTATAATGAGCAATTTTAGAAAAAGGCTGGTTCCAAGAGGCTGCAGTACCTCGCACGGCCACAAATCAATCTGGGATCACAAACAGAGGGGGCGTACCTTATCCAGTTCATTTAATACATCCATGGTATTAAACTATAAACTGTGTAGATCTTTAAGTTTGACTCTAAAAAGAGCTTGGTGTTGGTGGTGAGGACAAAGGCACGTCTTAAAGGACAAATATGATGCATTTTTTTCTATTGTTACTGGCCCTTAAACACGCTCTTGAGTGCGGACCGGACAGGAAAGATCTACTACCTAAAAAACGACGCCAACTGCAATACAAGCCTGGTCTACAGACTGGAGTGCGAGTGTGTGTTTTTTTTGTTTGTTTTTTTTACATTGGTAGAACAAAAAGAAGACTCAAAGACAGACTCGCAGAACATAAACGTGCCATGCGAAAAAATGACCCCAAGTGCCCCATGGCCGTTCACTTTCACCCATTTAAAAGTATGCATAAACACATTTATTCTCACAGTATAAAACTGAGCATGTGCTGTAAGGTATAAGACAATTATCAACCAGTGCTGTACTTTATCTTGGACGGATGTAAAATTGTACGCTAGGAAATATTATGAGTTGTTTTGTAAAGAATCCTAAATACTTTATTTCGACTTGATAACTTGGCTTGGAAATATATTGCGTAATAGGAATTATAATGAATTCTGTCTTTGTAACACAGTATCTTAGTGTATACTATGGTAGTTAACTGTTTGATGTAAAAATGTATGTACAGGAAGCATATTCATATAGTTATCATATAAATTATGAGAGGGGTGGGATTAATAAGTATGACTTCATCTCACTCCTTTTCCAGCAAAGGTAATTAAGAAAATCTTGAGGTATTCAAGTATTTATTTGACCATTTAAAACATGTTTTCTTTCTTCTTCTTGTTATGGTTACTGACTGTCTTTATGTACATCACAAGAAATCTATATGATTGATTCATTGCTCGATAAAGAAAATCATCATCATCAATTGGCTGGTCACAAAAACATCAACAAACTAAAAGTCATGTTCCTAAATCAATGTGAGGAGGAGACGGGCTTTCTCACCAACTCCGACAGGCAACATTTTGGATTGTGAACATAAAAGCGACTGAATTTCCAGGTTTAAATGCTGAGATTGATTTCTCTCCTTTCCTACAGCCTAGAGCAGGGGTTCTTAACCTTTTTTACCTTGAGGCCCGACTTTTTCTGTCTAAAGTAACTCGAGGCCCAATCTCAAATTAAATGTATTATATTTTAGTGATCATGCGGCCCTCAAGGAGGTGCTCGCGGCCCTACTTTGGGCCCCGGCCCTATGGTTAAGAATCACTGGCCTAGAGAACATTTAAATGTATGTGTATTTGTGGTAAAGCTGTTCCAGAGGAAACCGTTTGATTTTAAGAGGTATCTACTTGAGCGATTGTGTGACATTTACAATATTCTTCATAATTGTAACGGTGTAATGATGCATGCTGCTTTAAATGTATTGTACATTCATTGTGAAGAGGTGGAGTTCAGGTCCCGCCCTGTAAAAGGAGGCTCACTGTAGGCGGGTTCTACCCTGAAGAAGGCCACGCTGGCCCGAAACGCGTTGGTGCGTATTTTATGTCTTTAGCCATGCTGTAATAAAGGGTTTTTCATTTTTCTTGAATTAACTGCCTTGGAATTGTTTGTCGTTGGGATAATTATACACGTATTTTGCTACAATGTTTACCCAAACAGACAGAACTGTTTCCATGCTCTTGAGTGCCTTTACTTTTAGCGTCTCATGTTTAGAACTTGTCAACAACAAATTGTCAACAAAAAGCGCACATGACTTCATATCAGTCAGGCTTGTCCTATATCAGAAATTGAGTTAGAGCTCCATCTACTGGCTGCAGAGTGAATTACAAATCGGAGATGAACAAACCTAGCTTGTCACAACATGCAAACATGTAAGTAGGCAATTGTCATGGACATGATTTGAGGCATGGTACTCAGTACTTAGTCTGATTTATTGATGATTTATGGACTTAAAAATGGAGCAGAAGATCTGGGAGCACTGCCTACGATGTCACACATGATGTGCAGGCGTAGAGGGTATGAGCAGGTAAACAGGATTACACAAACATGCGTGAATGAAGTTTCATACAACCCCACTTGTGGTGCAGTTACAGTGAATCCAAGATGACTAGTATTCACATGCATGCACTGTGGGTCACTAGCACAACTTTAGAACAGCTCATCCAGACACAAAAGTGGAGCAGGGTTATTATCCCTGCTCAGCCAATCAGCTCTCATCCCAAAGCCTCGTACAGAGCCACATGGCTCTGTGTTATAAGTACAAAAGTACAAGGACGAAATGTTACACAAAATGATGTGAATAGGGCGTAGTGGTCTGATTTAAACACAAATCGCTGCTTTTATAAGACACATTATGAGGAAAAAATAAAAGAAATTTACTTATTTACAAGAAAAACTGGCGTGATGCTGCAAACAAAGAGTTAATCCATAATAAATAAATAGTTTATTAAGGTGAGACACTGCAGGTGAAGAAAAAATCTTAAATTTAAAAACATCAATTGTAAACATCTCCTGTAGTTTACTCACCTAAATGTAAGAAAAAAATATATTACGTTAAGTAAGTTAAGTAATAAGTTTTTCATTATGTAATATTTTCATGTAGAAATTAGGCATTTCATATTTTATGTAAAATCGGCTAAACTTTGCCTGTAGTGTCTCACCACAGGAATGATGGGGCTTAGATACTGCTTAAATACAGGGCTAGAGTTAGGGTTTAGTAGACTCTAAGCCTGAATTATTTTTCATAAACAATTTGTTGACTATGAATTAAGTCTTTGTTTCCTCAGTTACAGCAAAAGTAAATGCTAGAAGTTGCAGGTTGCTTGTAACGATGCAGTGCATATTATGTTGAAAGTCCCTGGTTGGACAAGTGCCAGTCTGCAGTTTGCTCTAAATAATGTTCCCACACTGAACACTGGAATTAGAAACCTTGTTTATAGGTTTGTGTTGTGCCCTGAGGACTGACATACTGATATGATTCAAGTTTTTACTTTCAGTGTCAGGTTCACGTCTGTGCTCTGGAGGCACAGGAGGAAGTGCTTGTATGGACTGTAGTGTTATTATCTGTGCTGTTTGTCCTGTGCGTGTTCTTTTGGTTTTTAAATGTTCTGCATGGTCCCCAAATATATTTTTGTTTTCTTTTCATTTACCTGTTTATACAGCTGAAAAGAGGGACATTTGTGATCGTTAATTAAAAATGACAACAATTAAAGGGGCTGCACTTGATTTTTTTCATGTAATTAAGTAAAATCTGTTTTGCCCCAGTACAGAGATGTCATAAAAGCATGTATTCTGATATAAATGAGACAACAGTGTGCTGTCTCTATCTAATTATACAGCATTTTACTCTCCACAAAGCTGGAAGTGCACTGTTAGCATGCTAGTAGCTGTTAGCTTTCTCGTGGCTGTAAAACTCTCTTTTGAATAGTGAATAATTAGGATGTTACAAATGCATTCGGAATGTGAGCAATACACGTGGACCGCTGCAAATAGTAAACAATTTGCTATTTCTGTTTTTTTCCCCAACGTTTTTAAGTCAGTAAAAATCAGGCACAGCACCTTTAAGTAGTTACCAAGCCTTAAGAGTCATTTTTAAACTTTTATGAATTATGAATTAAGTCTTTGTTCATGATTGATTAAGGCTAATTAAGGTGTATTTATAATAAAGACTTGTCGATTTCTCAAACAATTCACAAACCAATCAAAAAGTAAACTAATAATAAGAGAAAACCACAGTTTGAAGTAAATTTTGCATAACACAGTATGTCTCTGTTAAAGAATTGCTAATTATGACTCATTATCTACATGACACCAAAAGTACAACATGTAATAGATTATAGGCCAGGTCTGAAGACATGACATGACCCTTTATATATGAATTTTGGCCCCAGTTTGCAGATTGACAGTCCTTCCTCACTCGATGTTAGTCATGCGAGGTCACATGCAGATAAAGCAGCTGCTATCTCAGTGTGTGACGCCGCTATTCTTATCCACCGTGTGACGCGCTGTGGCACGGGCGTCTTTTAATCACGGACGAGCACCTGAGACAATAATAAGTGACGGCTTAGCAGAGGTGTGGAGAGAAGCCAAAATGTGGATTCAAGGAAGAGCACTTATAATACTTAAAGTCTATAGGCCTGTCATAATTAATATACAGACTTATCGTTCAGTATTCACCTTAGTCCGGAAGTTGCTGTACGCGCCGCCATCTTTTTCCGTTGTAGTTTACACGACTTCAACCGAAAATAAGTTCTACACGGACTAAAAAGCCGTTTTCAGGTCGCCCAGGAAATCGGTGCATTGCTGACTTGTTGTTGCTTGTGTACGTTAAACATTTTAGACAAAGCAATCTACTTTATGTAATGTTTTAGCGAGAGACTTTTCCCTCGAACACCATTAACACCGTTCGTGTCAAACTGGAAGTCCTTTTACTACAAGACTGCGGATCATAAACATAAAAAGAGGCAAAAGTGAGCGGGGTAGAAGAAGGTGAATACGATAGAAAGAACAATATATTTGGGAATCAATATCTATCGTACAAATTTTCTTTGCATTTTGGAGAGCCTTTTCTCTGCTTTTTGGTAAAGTTTAGCTTTACAAAGGGACATTTATAACTTGTATGACTCATTATTGATCCCAGCTATGTTGAGAAGTGTTTCATTGTGCCATGTATTATTGCAGCTTTTTAACGATGTTGCCGTTTTTTGGAAGGATTCTTCTGTTGTCTGTGGTAAAAAGTAGATTCTATATTTTTGTGATATTTCCTGGAGCAGTATTATCGCACTTGTTATCGTGACAGGCCTATATATGACAGGTGACTACACATTTCACTTAAACATAGTCATCATGATTATATTTAAGATTTTACTAAATATTTTGGCTATTTGTCCCCAGTTTTTGTAATGTTTATAATTAGGTGATGGTATTGATAAGATTTTTTAATAAGAATTTATCAATCCCAAAACCATTTATTATTTTGCTTATCGATATGATTCCGTAATGATTCTCTTATCGATTCGTATATATAGCTTATAAAAGAATATGGGTCTTATGTATCCAGTTTTACAAGCCTGTATCTTTGGGTTACTCTGTTTTAAAATATTTAGGCAGAGGTGTTGGCTGTGTTATGATTAAATCTACAATGTAAAGCACAGGGATCAAACCGTGTTTATTATATCCACACGGACTCGCCGTGACGTGCAGCGCGTTTGCTTGTAACAAAACCGAAATGAATGCTGCGTGTGCATGAGGCTGACGTGACATTAAAGGCACGGCAGCCCAAAGAGGCATCGATAAGAAGAATTGTCAAGAAAGGAGACATACGATTCCGATGGATAGTTAAAAATAGAACCGGTACTTCTTGGTTGAACATGAGCAGCAAATTATAGGTAGAGGTAATTCAACAGCTGCTACCAAGCAACCATTTGGAAAACAAGGGCCAAAATCCATCTCTCCAGGACCTGTACGCTTCCAGGACCTGTGTGTCTCCAGTACCTGTGCGCCTCTAGGACCTGTTTGTCTCCAGGATCTTTACGTCTCCAGGACCTGTTTGTCTCCAGGACCTGTATGTCTCCAGGATCTGTACGTCTCCAGGACCTGTTTGTCTCCAGGACCTGTACGTCTCCAGGACCTGTGCGTCTCCAGGACCTGTTTGTCTCCAGGACCTGTACGTCTCCAGGACCTGTGCGTCTCCAGGACCTGTTTGTCTCCAGGACCTGTACGTCTCCAGGACCTGTGCATCTCCAGGACCTGTTTGTTTCCAGGACCTGTACGTCTCCAGGACCTGTGCGTCTCCAGGACCTGTGCGTCTCCAGGACCTGTACGTCTCCAGGACCTGTGCGTCTCCAGGACCTGTGCGTCTCCAGGACCTGTACGTCTCCAGGACCTGTGCGTCTCCAGGACCTGTACGTCTCCAGGACCTGTGCGTCTCCAGGACCTGTGCGTCTCCAGGACCTGTACGTCTCCAGGACCTGTGCGTCTCCAGGACCTGTGCGTCTCCAGGACCTGTGCGTCTCCAGGACCTGTTTGTCTCCAGGACCTGTACGTCCCCAGGACCTGTACGTCTCCAGGACCTGTGCGTATCCAGGACCTGTGCGTCTCCAGGACCTGTGAGTCTCCAGGATCTGTTTGTCTCCAGGACCTGTACGTCCCCAGGACCTGTACGTCTCCAGGACCTGTGCTTCTCCAGGACCTGTGCGTCTCCAGGACCTGTTTGTCTCCAGGACCTGTGCGTCTCCAGGACGTGTGCGTCTTCAGGACCTGTACGTCTCCAGGACTCGGGGACGAGCAGGTCGGATCACAGCTGATCCCTCCCACCCTGGACATGGACTGTTTGAGCCCCTCCCCTCGGACAGGAGGTGACGGTCCATCCGGATCAGAACCTCCCGCCACAAGAACAGTTTCTTTCCCTCTGCCGTTGGACTCATGGACACTTTATAACACCTGCCACTTTAACAATCATATCAGTCCATTTTAGAACTCAGTGCTGCGTCCTGTAATTTTAAACTTTTATTTTTCAAAATGTCTTCACAAACTGCGACTTCACAAATGTAAAACTATAATTTACCACAGGTGCCCTCCTACCAATCTGAGTCATAAATAGAAAAACATGTCATAAGTAGATATTTAAGTAGAAGTGGTCCTGGAGATGACACAAGACGAAAGTAAAAGTAGTAAGTAAAGTAAATTAAAGTAAGCACTCACAGAGCAGTGCAAAAAGCATGTATTTTTCAGCCTGTGCGCCCGGTAGAGTTCTGAGGTAGACTTCAGAACTCTGCCTTTTACGTCACAAAACTGAAAATTTGTTGTTTTTCTCTCAAAGGCAAAGGACGTACAAAACAGGATTAATAAAACAACTGTGAATGAAGGTAAATACAACTCCAGGTTTGTTTTTGATGAGAGCTAAATGTTATAACATGATTAAAAATTCAAAAATTTCAATTTTACAGAATGCGTGCTATTTAGAGCTGTATTACACAACTTTTCTCTTATAAATTGGTATATTTTGTTTTCTCCCCTCAGAAATTGTATCGTAAAAGCAGAACTTTGCTAAAATCCGGTTGTTGAAACAAACCATGGCTATGCATGGGTGGTCCATCCTGCTGTACTGTTCTGTCTGGAAAAAACTGTTCTAAAGCTGTGCAAGTGGCCCAAAAATGAATGAATGTGAAAACTGATGATGTGCCAAATAGTCTGTGACAGCTAGGAACAAGTTAGACAGATTTAAATACATACTTCCTTTTACTATTTGAAAATCAGCAACGCCAGCTTTAAAGGGGCTGTACCTAATTTTGTACCTCGGGAGACAGAAAACTAGTCCAAGTTCCAGATTTTTTGCAGGTAATAAAGTAAATCTGTGTTACCCCAGCACAGATATATTGCAAAAGCATCTATTTGGGTGAAAATGAGACCACAGCTTCTACTCTGCATTTGTTTATAGAGCGTTTTATCCTACGAGAGAAGCAGGAAGTGCTCCATTAGCATGCTAATGTTTGTTAGCTTTACCCGTGATGGTCTGGGCTCGGAGACTCATGAAAAGCACTTATAAACTCTATTTAGTACACTGAGACTGCATTAGGAGAGTGGGAAATACATGTGACTGATGTAAAGACATTAAAGTGAACTAATTCTTTTTCATGTTTCAAAACAGTAAAAATCAGGTACAGGGCCTTTAAGGTGAGACACTGCAGGTGAATATAGGAAAAGATCTTACATTTAAAGATATCAATAGTAAACTGTAGTTTACTCACATAAATGTAGTTTTTCATCATGTCATGTTTTCATAGAAATAAGACATTTTATGCGTAAAAATACCCAAAAATACACATATTTGGGACATTTCAATCTGAAAAAATGGACAGAACCAGGTTTAAATTTCTTGGTTCATTTTGTACACATATTAGTTACAAAAATATTTACAGAGGGGATTTTGGATTTCTTATTTCGTTTTTATGTAAACCAGACTGGACTGAAATTTGTCCTAAAAATTCAAATTTCACCTAATTTTTTACAACTTAAAATTTCAATAAATCTGTTTTAGAATTAGATATTAATAAATCCTTCTGTACATTTCGTCAAAATGTTGTTGAGTCCAGATTGTACAGTTTGGTGTGGGATCCATTTGAAGTGGTGATCTTTATGGCTCTGTGGGTAAAAAATGCATTTTAAGACAATGACAAGACAAGACAAGATTTGTCTTGTCTTGTCTTGATAAAAGTCGAAATGTCTCAATCTTCAAACAGCGTCCGGATGACAACCCCTGAAACCCTTTCTACGGTGAACCACACCTGGACGAATGACGGTTTACATCGACAAAGACAAGACAAAGTTACAATGTCCCAGAGAAATCTATGGATGAAGTGGATTAAATGAAGGGATAAAACAGCTTTAGGAGCCGATTGGACATGTTTCTTGTTTGTACAAGAAAGCCGATATGTTGAGAGAGCAAACTGACCAAAAAAAAAATTAAATATTAAAAAGATGAGTAATGCCTGTAGTGTCTTAAGAAAAGATGTTTTCAAATCAGGACATGGATCTCAGAGCACGTCGGGGACATTAGAGAAGACCTAAGCCAATATAAGACACACTGGTGCGTATGAGAGGGAGCCCAGGGCGTTATCAGCGTCCCGGGGCGCAGCAGTTGTTGTGGGTGTGCCGGCGGTCCTTACTGTCCAGCTGCTTCTTGATCTTGAGCGTGACCGTCTCTCCAGCCATCTGCAGCAGGTGGATGGCTTCACTCAGAGGTTTGCCCTTCAGGCTCACACTGTTGATGGCCAAGATCCGGTCCCCGACGTGGATCGCACCTGTCCTGCAAAAACAAGTTGGCATATTTAAATCAGAGACCTTTTGTGTGTGTTCATTTTCTTTTATTCAATGCTGTGTTGCACGTTCTTTTTTCAACAGTGCAGTCAGTTCATGCCTGAGATGTGACTTGTATGCCATCTGCAGCCATTTTGGTTCTAGTTCTAACGGAAACAAATCTCCAGTGGAAATCTGCGTAAACTGAGCATTGTATTTGTTTGTTTGTTTAGTCTGGACGGTGCTGTAAAAACGCCTGATTGTAGCCATGGGTTCATTTCTATCCACATTCACTCTCACAACACACTCTCATTCATACGCCAGAATTCAGCTTTTGTTATATTTATATTGTACAGTATATTGTATTATATGTTGTAAAGTTACTAGCATTTCTTCTTCCTAATTGTTCCTTGGTTGTTCCTAATGACAAAGTGGACATTTAAAGTGCCTATGACAGGTTGAAGTACTCATTTTAAGATAATTATATTTTAGATTCTGCTGAAACAATTAGCCATTTTTATCGTAGTTTGACAATTTTTTAGGGTTAAAATTGGACTTCCTTGTTGTAAATCATAACATCACACTAGGAAATTCTGTAACTGTTACCTAGCAACCATGTTATACACTGGGTCCAAGCCCCTCTACTGTCACAGAAATTATCATTTGAGAAATAAAAATATATGGGAACACCTTTATTTTCTTTAATTTATGTTTAAAAGGTTTTTTTTGGTTGTAAATTGTCCCTGGTGTGTCTCCCTACTGTGATGTCATCGTGTTTTGGAACTCTGCTCTACTTCCTATAAATTTCAACATATTCTTCCACTTTTCTTCACAAAAGACACTTCGTTGGTGTAAAACTATGATGAATATTTCCACCAGGTTTTATTCCACCAAATAAAGTCAAAACTAGATCATGATAAAAACCTGTCATACACACTTTAAAGGTACACATTGTAAACACATAAAGTAAACAAAACTTCTACTACACTTTTGCTAAATAAAAGAAACTTGATAATAATATTGAAGCATGCTTTGTCGATGTTAAAGCAAACCTTTTTGTCCTTTTTATTTTATTGTACTTGTTAAAACCCCAGAAGCATTGTTGGTTTTATTTATTTGAGTTTATCTAATGTTATTTATTTATTTTTAATTACTATTGTACAATAATAATACAGACCCCACACATCAGGAGTTATTTATTGTCAGCTGTTGTTGAGGCACTACTTCTGTTTAGTTTGTCTGTCCAACCCCTTCTGCCTCAGTCCGATCCTTATGGGGTTTTCTCTCATAAATGAATCAATATTTAATGAGTACGCAACAAACAATAATTATACCTTAATAAACACACACGTTTGCTCGGGTGAAGAGGTAACACCGTAAGCAATAAAAGTATATATATGAGGTTCTGAAAATGTTCAACTTATGAATTAGTTTGGCGGACAGCGCCTCTAAATATTTCATAATAGTTTTACATCTTTGAAGTTGTGGTTTGTGAAAAAAAATAGCAGGAAGTAGCTCTGCGTTCTTAAACGGAACTTTCTGTGACGTCACCAACAATTGACATAACCTTGAAAATAAAAAGACAGTTAACACTCAACTGACAGTTTAAACGGTCATTCAACAAATTATCAGGTATTATTATTTGTCAAATCATAACGTGGTTGCTGGGTAACAGTTGTAGAATTACCTCCACCTATAGACCCTTTAAAAGTGTGTAAAAAAAAACATTCTAAATTCTGAATGGAGGCAAAAGTGAAGTGAAGCATACTGTGATTTCACTGGAGACACTGGGATTAACCTCAGAACATCAGAACATATGAAAAGTAAAAGCATGTGAGTGACATCAGAGCTGCTTTAAACACATTTACTATTGTATTTTACATCATGTTTTAGGAAATTATGATAAACTCTTTGCATTTTTGATGAAGGACCAATCCAGATTTACAAGGTTTACTGGAAAAATACTCACAGAAACGTTTAATTTTATCTAGAGATATATTAGATACTACACCATAAATTCTATACATATTTTCAGCTAAAATACAATTTTAAAGCTAGAAAATTGGATTTTGTCCATTGTTTGTTATAGAAAAGCAAACTAACTGACCTTTCTACTCTAGAAATTCAAACATGTTGCTTTTTTCCAACACAAAAATGTAATTTAGATTTAATTTGAGCTAATCAATGAAACAATTACAGTCAACTTCATTTTGCCTCCAGTCACCTTCATTCCAGTATTTTGATGACATCATATTTTAAAGGGTCTATATCAGGTCTGGGCAAACTTTTTGACTCAAGGGCCACATTGGATTTTTATACTTGTTCAGGGGCCGGACCTTTTACAGTTTGGATGTTGTAACTACAGTATATTACACACTATTACACAGAGACTTAAAGCCTAAAATACACAAAAAACTACAACAGAATAGCAATCATCATTACCTTTATTTATTTTAGTGTGAACAGTGCCGTTGGTCACTCTTTTTATCCAGTGCATCGGTGTGGTGTTATTCTAGTGGTGGCTGTTCTCAAAACTTAAGTGTCCATCTGTCCCATAGACTGTACATATCAGTGGACTATGGGATTGTGACGTCACCCATAGCGTTTGCCTCCAGCCAAATGAAGCCCATCGCGGCTAGCAGTTATAACGGCTAAAGCGGAGCCAGACTCCATATTTGGAAATCCGAGTGCGTATCGTGGCAACCACACGGACTAATCAGGAGCGCGGTTGCTGACGGTATCCGCCCCTCGGTGAGAGAACACGGCGGCAACGTGCAGCGCTAGCTGTCAATCAAACCTGTTGCTAAGACGAGCGAAAACGGCCCCTGGAAAAGGAAGCACCTGATTGGTCAGTTATTATTGCTAATAACTTGATTTATGAACAACCTAACGAAAAAAAACACCCGATTCATGTAGAGTGTGTCAAAACAGACGTTTTAGTTTCAAGATGGTGAGCTTGACAGAAACAGTTACAGAGTAAAGGGCACCAGTGTCCCAACAGAAAGTGAATGGCAGCTCGGCTTTATGGAGCCAGGACTGCCTCCATAGCTGCTTCCTATTTGGAACGCGGCGGCTAGCATGCTAACATGGTCCACTGATATCTACAGTCTATAGTCTGTCCTCAGGATCTGTGGCGTTCTTTGTTAATGTTTCTCTCGTTGAATGTTTGTCACAAACATGAGCCCAACAACACAAACTTTCGGCATGTCCTGGAGGTTTGGAAAACGTCCCTCTGTTAAAGACTGTTTACAGAGCTGAACGTCTCCTTTAACGAACTATTTATGAAAAGACGGTTTTTGTTGTTTTTGTACTGCGCCCTCTGTTGGAATCTCCACGCATCGATTATCGTATACTTATTTTACTTATTGTTTCACTTATCAAGTGAAACAATCAAGCAACTGCGGTCTGAGACAACTATAAAATGACAAATGCGCCATACTTTACTGTTAAAATATTATTAAGTGCCAGATCAAAACCCCAAAAGGTCCGCATGTTCGCCCCCCTCTGGTCTGTACAGACTACACAGTATCTATAATGACTTCTGTCCAAGGTCGCGCCACATAATGAACACGACACAACACTGCACTTGACCCTGGGCCTGCCGTGTATCAAACATTCCTATCGTATGGCCTGATAGTCTAACATTAGCCTCTTATCTCACGCATGCTGTAGCCGGCGTGTGAAGTGTGGCTTGTGCCGGTGTCCTCTGCGTCCTCTGGCTCGCGCTTGACTCTCGTTCTATTTTCAAC
>CM033627.1:30361236-30616236 GCA_019453435.1 Rhinogobius similis | reverse complement strand
AAGTGCGTATGACAGGTTTCTATGATTTTCTAATTTTGACTTTATTTAGTGTATTAATATCTGTTGTAAATAGAAATTATAGTTTTACACCAATCAGGTCGCTGTTTGTGGAGAAAACATGATAAACAAGTTGAAAAATACAGGAAGTAAACAAACTGATGACATCACACTAGGGAGACAAAGGTTATGCATAATTTACACAAAATAAACTACTTTTTTGACCCTTTAAACATTAATTCAAGGTGTTCACATTTATTTTTATTTTTCATATCAAAATAATGTGACATTAGATGAGTTTTGGCCTGGTTTACCATGTTGTTGTTGCGTGATGTCATCATTTACAACCAGGAAGTAAAATTAAAAAGCTAAAAATTGCGAAAACGGTGTAAAATTTGTAAGGAATTTTAGCTAATTTTGAAATATGTTTATCTGAACTACATTTTGGTTAAATGAGTAGCCCAACCTGTCATGGGCACTTTAAGGTTTATCCCTAATTTAGACTTGAAAGAGTCCTGTTATAGACCCATATTTAGATTTGGTGGTACTCAGAAAGCCAAATCTTTTCTTTGGTGGTAGTTGGGGTAAAAGGTTTGAGAACCACTGCTCTAAGTATTCCTTCCAGTAGGGCAGGGAGATATGGTGATAAAAATCAAATGTTGAGCTCGTCCCTGCTACTTTTATGAAATCGTCATATTGTGATTCACTGTTTGTCTCTTTAATACAGCTGTCTGTTCAAACACATTTTTTCTCCTGTTGTTTAGCCTCTGAAGCCTCTGAGCAGACAGATGACACATGACTTTATTTACCTCTTAAAGGCCAGAGCTGTGCAATTCAACCAAATCCACACAAAATCACAATTTTAATGGATGCAATTAGCAAATCACAAAGACTGATTTCTTCCACAAACAACAAAATGTCTTTCTTTGATTTGAATAAAAACTGCCAACACTACGGAGTTGCACAAACATGTTCTGGAACAAGTGACAAAAGCGTGACCAAAACCAACAAAAACACACCTGCAAACAACAAACGCAACTAAAAGCGACAAAGATGTGACCTGAAGTGATAGAGACAGGTTTAAATATGACAAACACAACTGAATGTGACGTGACGTGACAAAATTATGTTTAGAATCTGAATTTGAACAGAATCCTATTATTAAAACAGAAATTGCAATTCTAATCGCTGGTCAGAAAAATCACAATGAGATATTTTTCCTAAATTGTGCAGCTCTATTAAAGGCAATAGAAAAATACAAAGTGAACATGAATCGTGATAAAAATCGAAATCATGATCTGGCCCCAAGAAAATCGTGGTAATCATTTTTTGGTGTTGGTGAAGCACTGCTCCCCGTCCTGAGGCGTCGGATGGTTTGCCTGAATTTCTTTGAGGCTAAGTGACAGTCCTCTCCGAACTCCGAGTTTTTGCCTCTGCGACCGCACCGGCTGCACTACGCTTGGTCTGCCGGTACCTGTCAGCTGCCTCCACAAGCCACCAAGGCCTGATGGGAGTCCTTCTTCAGCCTTACGTTCGGGGGCGTTCCTCCCGATCCCCCCTCACCAAGTGTCAATGTCGTTGTCCACATGGTCGTTGAAGTCCCCCAACAGAACAACAGCGTGCCCTGTCGGTGCACTGTCCTGTACCCCTCCCAGGGACTCCAAGAAGGCCTGGTACTCTGCTCTGTTGTGTCAGCCAAAGTACAAAAGTAACTGTACTGTGCTTAAGTACATTTTTTAGGTATTTGTTCTTTACTTAAGTTGTTTTTACTGTGGATACTTTTTACTTTTACTTCGCTACATTTGAAGTATCTGTACTTTTTACTCAACCTGTACTTTTTACCTTAACTGGGCTGAAAAGTAGAAAGTACTTTTCATTTTGTTTGAGGTGTATTTTTAGCTCGTTGATGGTGACGTTCTGCCTGAAGGTTTGGAGTTCAAGCTTGAGTTCAAACATATACACATACAATTCTCTACAAAAATTAAGAAATCACTTTGAATAGACCTTTGTTGACCAAAATTAAGCAAAATTCTTTACCAAAATTACAATATTTAATGCGTAAAACTGGTCTTTGAAATACTTTTACTTTTTACTCTTTAAGTTTTTAAGTCATTTTTAAGTCATTTAATTAATTAATTTTGTTTAGAATTCTGCTTTACTTCCTGGCATTTTCAACTTTTCTTCACAAACTGCAGCTTGATTGGTGTAAAACTACGATTCACAAACACAACAGGTCTTTCCCCAATAAATTTAATCAAAACAAAAATCCTAAAACCCCATCATACGCACTCGAGTCCCTGTCTCTCACCTGCACACACACACCTCTGTATCCCTCCAAAGTAGGTCAAAATCACATCACTCGTCGGATGAGAGAGAGAGAGACAGTTTCCATGGTAACGGGCAGCGCTACGGTCACGTGACGGTCGGAGCCAATCACCTGTCAGGGCTGGATCTCACGCCGGTTACATAATACACACACGACTTTCTGGGGAATTTCCACTTAAACGAAACCAAGAGATGCAAAGACAGATGAGAAAACCAAAGCAGAGGGGACTTTTTACGCCATTTAGAGTCGTACGCCACATGGAGGCTTTTGATGAGTGCTTTTCATCCACAAAATGTAATAAATTCACATTTTCAATATTTTTACTTTTCTTTTCATTCATTAATTTCAACTTCATTTTTATTGTACTTTTTTTTGCTTAGTTATTTATACTATGCTCATTTGATGTTTAATCTTCCCTGTAAATTACGGCATTATTTACATTTTCTGTATGTATTATTAAAAAAAAATAATGTAAATGTGTTTGTTTGTTTGTTCGTTATAAAAGATACAAATGATACAAATAATAATAATATTGGCAAGACTTTTTACACTGTTGAGTGATCATATATAATTGACTAAATAGAAGTAATCCATGGGTTTCAAGGTGATGAAAATCTAGCAACATTGCCATAGTAATAAGCAAAATATTATATCTTTTAAAAGGGCAACAGTCCTCAAATATCCCCGGTTAGGATTAGACAGTTGAGAGTTGATGCCCTCAGGGAGAAAGCATCAGTCCCAATCTGTAAACTGAACAGATTTAAGCGTTTATTTGTGCCGTCAGATATTCATTTACTTGTAGAGTGCAGTTGAATAATACATTGATATAGATGAGTGAGAATTCAGGTGTTTTTTTTGCACACAGATTTAGGGAATGTGCAATCAAAAAGATGCACATAGGTCGAGGTTATGTGCAGTTAAGATGAACATAGGCTTTAGGGAACGTGCGATTAAAACAGATCTTAAAGCTGGAGTATCTGATTGTCACACTGCGGAGCCAGAAATAGGTTTTTAAATCTCTTTAACTCATCCGTCGCTCTCACAAACCCTTTGGCACATCGTTAAAATGCACATGTATTCATTTTCAGCTTTAAGAAAACAAAGTGAAACTGGGGAAGACCACTGGAGCGCAGCCAATCAGAGTGCTGCCATTAGCTCTTACTTTGAGACTAAATGCTTTATTATGAGATGTAGACACACGCGCAGAGGTTTCTCTTTGATGGAAAACAAAAAATGTACTCATTTACACCCAAAAAAGTCAGGTGCCCCATCTTTAAGACTGAAATGCTTACGATGTAGTGACTGAGCGGCTCCTGATGTCGTGTTTCCTCGTGTCTTTTTTGGTGTTGTGTTTTGTGTTCAGAGGGGATGTTGAATGCAGGTCCTTGCATTATTGGGGATGTCTTTGTGCAGGGTTTATGCAGGTTTCAGTGCATCAAATTTAATGTTTTCTAATGCCGCATTTCAATATTTTCAATACCATAATCAACGTCAAAACAAGACTTTTACGCTTTTATCATCTCAGACTTATTGGCTTGTAACCATTCCATTGGGCGACAGAATGACCAGACTATAATAATATAATATAATATAAACTATTTTAAAATATTCAAAAAGCTAATTTAAATGAAAGTTAAACAATGGAAATCTATATTTTGGACCCTATCAAGATAGCAGCAGCAGTGATCGTGTTTAGACGGAAGAAATGCTCAAAACGAGTCTGTGATGATTGAAGGCATTAAAACAGCGGAACATTCTCTGATAAGTGATGTAGATTATCTGAAAATACATCAGAAAATCCCGGAAGTTCAGCAGAAAGTGTGTTTGACACTCTGAGGAGAAGGATTTTCTAATAAACATTCCACAAAACAGCGTCAATGAAACTGTCTGCTGCTTCAGGTGTGTTTTTGATGAGGAAACATTGTTAGAACAGAGCTCAAAAGTCACTGCAGTAGAATATGTGTCCTTTAACATCTACATTCAATAAATCCAGGACATATTCAAAGTAAACACTACTGTCATGGACATTGACTTCTGATTGGCTGATACGGCGGCTCTTGAAGACATGGACTGCGATCATTTGCTCTTATTTTTATTATTTTTAGAGTTATTGTTCTGATGGATACATTTCTTTTCAACATGCTTTTTAGATTTAATGCCTGTGGGGATTGAATGTAATGCTTTTTAAGGCCTTATTTGATTTAATTATTTTTAATGCTTTTTAAGCCCCGCAGACACCCTGTAGTGTCTCTGTGTCACAGCATGTGGCCCGTGTCTCAGGACAGATTTCCCACAGGAGACAGTAAAGGATGATCTAATCTCATATCACCAGGAGGCAAAAACCCAATATGTGCTGTTGTTGTTAAGTCCTTATTAATCTTTTATTTTTTCCTGCTGTAAAAGAATACTTTATTTCACTATTTTTCCAATTATTACTCTTAATCACAGTTTTGTTGTTGTTGTCTCATCATATGAGTGATATGGGCTTGTAGTCGTTTGGTCAATTAAATGGTCAATGTTCTCTTAGTTATCCAAAATTTGTTTACATTGTTTAGGTTTTTTATGTTAAGTAGACTTACAGTTTTATAAGGCCTGAGTGCAAAAAGGCTTGAACCAGATTAAAGCTATGTAAGTTCATTTTCATCTGCAGACCTTAAAAAGAGAGACAGGGGGCAAAGTCCAGTACCTTCAGTCAGTCACTCACGCGTTCCCTGTCACATTATATTAGTTTATATAGTTATAGTTTATACAATTGAATTACTGTTCTCAACAGCAGAAAGGAGAAAGAGTGAAGTGACTAATGTTGAAATTTGGGAGTGAATTGTGAGTCTAATCTGCACATTACAGATAAATAGACCTTTTGGTGGTTTTCTGCATCAGTATTTGTGATGTGTGATCTCTTGTCAGTGCACTTTGGTTAGAAGGTCATATTATACAGACACTTCATTAGTTTGAGATCCTTGAGCTCATGTTCACAATGCGTTGCAGTTTGTTCTTCCTCTGCACGCTCGAGTGTCGTACCACATCAGCATGTTAAAAGTTAAGACGCTCTCCACGAGGCTTTTAGAAACCGTTTCGAGGATAACTGGGCTGATTCCAAAATGTTTCAACTTGCATCACAAATATAGTCTTTGTAAGTGTTTCTTAAAGATAAAGTTTGTGTTCTCCTCAAAGGTCAGTCTGCTGTCTGCATGCGCCAGGATCTTTAAAATCATAGACCATCTCAACAGTTTGATTGCTAATTGTTCTTAGCAACAAAAACTAATAATTTTTCAAGACAAGCTCCTTAGTTTTGGAAATATTGATAACACTGACAAATCCTTACAGTGCATACAGTTCCTTCTCTCTCAGTGTATTTTTTCTGCAATAAGGCAACCATATTTAAATCATTTAAAACACTCATCATGAATTTAAAAAATATTTGTATAATAAATAGAGAAAAACAATGGGGATAAAACTGTGCCTTGCAGAGAACCTCCAGTCAACACAGTCATTTCTGAAGTGTCAAAACTAGGGATGCACGTTTAAATTGTTTTCCTTTAAGCGAGTGTTAGAGCCCTTCGTGCTCAATAATTGGTTAACCGGTAACGTTAACACAGCACTTTTTTGTTATTGTACGAGTCAACACAGTCATCAGTGAAGTGTGTCAGTGAACGCAGAGCAGCGTGACCGCACCAGGTTTTTGAACTGTCCACAATACGGCCGAATGAAAGCTCCTATAAACCGTTCTGACGCACGGCTGTAGAGAGAATGAATGTGTATGAAACGGATGAAGTGGATTCAATGAAATAATAAACCATCTTTAGGACCAGTTTGGACAAGTGTGTTGTTTCCACATGAAAGGCGAAATGTTGAGAGAACAAAAAAAGTTAAAAAAAAAAAAAAAAAAAAAGAAAAAAAAAAAAAGAAAAGAGTTTTGCCTGTAGAGTCAAAGCAATAAAAAAGGTGGGGGTACTGGTTTTTACCGGGGCCCAGAGCAAGGAAGGGCCTTTAAAAGCATGTGGGTTTTTTTGTATGCTTTAATCTATTTTTGTTGTAATAAAATGGATTGTGTTTGAGTAAAGTCCTTGAGAGACAAAAAAAAAACTGCTTGACATCCGAGGACTTAAAAAGAGGAAAATCATTGCTCACATATTAGCCAAGTGGTTAACAAATAAAACTAGGGATTATAATTTGCTGTTGGTGTATTTTCTTATTGAAATAATATGTAATAATAAGATGGTAGCTCCACAGGATTTCAATAAATTAGCAACTTATTGTAAAAAACATGCGGAATAAATAAATAAATATTCTGGGATAAATCCTATGAAAATCAATGTATTAGAGGCCCATCAAGATGGTTTGTTGTTGTGGTCCAGAATTTGGTGCTACAGCCCTGCTTGTGACGCATTAGAAGAGGAAGTACTGATGCTAACACTGAGCTAACACTGAGCTAGCCACGTGCTGTTTTGAGCCCATTGTATAACAATGTGAAAATGACATTAAATACAGTAACTTGAGTAGGATGTTCACTGCAGTATATTTTGTAGTAGTTCATTATAGATTACTGTAATTCTATCCCTCAGCCCAGGCACTTAAGGAAAATAGATGTTTCCCATTTGCAGCAGACATTAAATAGACTTACAGTAATTGCTTAACTGCTGACTATTGTGTGTCAAGTTAAATGCACTGTCTTTTGGCACATGTTTGTGTCTCAATGCTAATGCTAACTCTACTCTTGAGCACAATTTCCTTTAAAAGGAAACATATTCTGCATTCTTGTTTTGAAAGAAAAAAAAAAAGATTTCGTGTGGACTAAATGAAAGAATTTCTCTGCTGTGTGCAATGACACTTACTGAGTGCATCCAGCAAGCAGATGGCGCCTAGCGCTATACACAATTTAGTTATGTTATCACTTTAAGACACATGACGTTCAGACTAACAGGAGCAGTTATTGTGTTTAGATGGAAGAAATGCTCGAGTTTAGCATGATTCTTTGATTTAAGGATGATTCTCGGATAAGTGACACCTGAAAATCGTCTCTGATCAGGGGAGTTCAGCAGGAAGAGTTTTTGACGGTCTGAGAGGATTTTCTAATAAACATTCCTCAAAACAGCATGAATGCAGCTAAATGCTGATGATTGAACATTGTTAGAACATGAATAAAAACTCAAAAAAGTCACAGTAGCAGAATATGTGTCCTTTAAATTAAACAAATTAGAATAAACTTTAAAATTTGATTAGTTGTTTATTTTATTTTTCACATTTTAATAAAAGTTAGCATTAGCTTTGATAAATTGTTAGGGTAGCTAACTGCTGCTGTACACAGAGCCAATTGTTTAAAGGAGACATTATGCTTTTTCTGGTTCTTACTATTGAAATATAACATTAGGCAGATCATTTTATTCATCGTAAACTGTAATGTTGATTTAAAACTGCTTTTAAAAATTCCATTGACTTCCAGTTGAAAACCGTGGAACTAATAAGCCCCGTCTCTTCATTGTGACAGTTCACCGTCACAAGCAGTGGATTGTCATTTACAAGTTTATTATTTTTTTTGAAAAAGTGGCGACGTGATATTTTAGAACTCTACATGCATCACTCAGAGTCCAAGTTTGTCATTTAAACGCACTAAGTACAGGAATGTCGGCGGGGATAGGGGGTAGGTGAAAACAGGAATTTTCTGAGCAGTAAAAGATCATTAAAGTTGATTTATTATAATATGTCTCCTTTAAGGCGAGGCACAACAGGCAAAACTCCCTTTTTTAAATTTGCTTTGTTAGATAGTTTACTGTCTCGACATTTGCAACAATACATTTTTCTCCCACAGAGACATAAAGATCAGTCTTAAAGTAGCTCCTACACACCAAACTCTACCATCTATCAGTTTGAACTCCTCCAAAATAGTCACATTTTGAATGTATTCAGTTAGATACAGTTTAAATATTAAATGTGACATCCAAAACCCCCTCTAAAGTATTTGTACCTCATATGTCAACAAAATCAAGCAACAAAACACAGCCTGGCTCTATCTATTTTTCCACTTTTCCATATAAAATGCCTTATTTCTACATGAAAACATTACACGATGAAAAACTTGCAATACCTTTTATTCTTACATTTATGTGAGTAAACTACAGGAGAAGATCCAAATTGATATCTTTAAACACAAGATTGTTTTCCTATTCACCTGCAGTGTGTCATCTTAACATTGTGCAGTAAATCTCAAAACACATCAGGGAATAACCCATTGTCAAGAGCAGGATTCGAAGCTCATACACTGGACAACAGCATCACCTAGTGGCCACACAAAGGCACTGTAGCGTGTTCTGTTGCGTAACAAACAAGCCTTTAGGGAAGACAATTTAAAAAATGAAATAAAACGGTATAATAACAGCACTGCAGGAGTCAAATAGAATCAAACGAAGCCCTTCATCACCAAACAGATCATAATTTTTACAGAGTAGATGGCTGGCCTCTCAGCATAAATAACTTTTTGTCTAGTTCTACTCTCCAGACCCTGCTGCACCCGTGTCAGAAGGATTGCAAATCAAAGAAACGTAGACTGCCTTAGTTTGTGCGTCATACAAACAGACCGGAATCACTGTAAAAACCTGCAGTGTCAGTGTTTCAAATAAAGTTTTTATCTTCAATTTGTGTGATGAAATGATCTCAGGATTACTTCAACCGTCTGTGTTCTGGACAATTCAAATTCAAATTTCTAATAGGAAACCAATGGAAAGCCCGAGGATCTTGATGGGCTTTCACTTTTGAGATTAAACAAACATCAAAGATTTCAAATTGAAACTCATAATACAGGTTAGGATTCAGGTATTAGACAGTGTCACGAGAGGATATTACTAAATTATCTTATCAGTTGCGGTATAATAACAGTAACATTCAAAGAAATCATACTGTTTCTTCTCCCGATGTTTAGAAAATTGATTCAAGCACATGACTAGTTTGTATTCCCATTCATGAAATGTGGGGTAAATCTATCAGTAAAGACAGAACAATTACTATTTTATGTGTAGAAAAGGGAAATATCTGTTCACAACTCTAATAGAAGTCACTATTACAGATTAGTCAAAAAACCATGCAACGGTTTGAGGGGAAAAGTGCTGTTCAGCCGTGCTTTGAGGCTGAGGTTGTGTCTTACCGGAGTTGTCCTCGTCCTTGCGGATCTTGAGTTTGACCAGCTCCTCGCACTGCTGCAGGATCTGCTCGGCGTCTTCTCTGGAGCAGTTCTCCAGGCGGATGTTGTCGATGGCCAGGAGCTTGTCCCCGGGCTCCAGGGTCCCCGTTCTGGGCGAGTCACCAAAGGCACAAGAAAATGTCACACACAGAGGAAATCCTACACAGCAACTAGAATATAGAGTCTTTAAAAATCTAAATTCCAGATGGGAGTCAACTGGAGGCAAAAGTGAAGTGGAACATGCTGTGATTTCAACTGGGATTAACCTCAGGATATCACAAAATATGTAAAATCCATGACGTTTTGTTAAAGTAAAAGCACTCAGACACATGTGAGTGACATCAGGGCCTGCTTTAAACAGTTATGATTGCATTTTATTTGTTATTTGTTTATAGGAGATTATGATCTGGAAAAATACTCAGAAATGTTAAGCCCATAATAGTTTTTCATTGTATTTACAGATATAATATTTGTATTAAATATTTACACTCCACACTCCATATATGTGTTTGTTTGTTTCATGTGTGTTTTATAGGATCAAAAATTGTTTGTAATGAAAAATACTGTAACAGAAAATCCAACTAAATGACATTTCTACCCTGAAATTCTAGATTGTGGCTTTTTATTTTTGGTAAATAGTTACAATTCTTAGTATTTGATGATATCTGTTAATAGTTAATCACTGAAAATGTGTTGTGGTCGACTTAATTTAGCATCCGGTCCATCATTTTTACCATTCTGATGACAGACAGTCACTATGGTTACACTATTGTTTTATGGTACACTTATTATCATCTAAGTAGCTGCTAATTTGCATACATGTAAGTGCTTTATTTGATGCTAATTATTATTTATTCTGGCCTTATTCTCTATAACTTTATTCCTCTACTAATTACTAACTAACACTTTCCTACTAATAGACTTCTTTCAGTCCTGGTTCAGTCCTGATGTTTCTACTTTAAATCTTAGGTCTTAGTTTTTACTGATCTTTGTACTAATTTACTTGAATCTTTTAATTTATCTTAGACTCTTAGACTCTTAGACTCCAGTATTTCCTCTGAGGGGCCCTCTGTACTGGTACTACGGTGGTCTGCTGTGGCTGCTGGGCCCTGGCTCATGGGCCTCTGGCGGAGGTTTGGTGTGGGCCTCGTCTCTCTCCTGGGCCCTGAGTCTATGTCCTGTGGTTGTGGCTGTTCCTCTGCTCCTGGTGCAGACGGCTCCTCTAATGATGCTTCCTCAACAGGTTTATCTGTACTCAGCCTCTTGTATCTTAGAGCGTGCATGTGTGTGTGTGTGTGTGTGTGTGTGTGTGTGTGTGTGTGTGTGCAGTGTGTGTGGGAGTATGCGTGCATGTGTGTGTGCGGTGTGTGTGTGTGTGTGTGTGTGCGCGCATGTGTGCGTGTGTGTGTGTGTGTGTGTGTGCGTGTGCGCGCATGTGTGCGTGTGTGTGTGTGTGTGTGTGTGTGTGTGTGTGTGTGTGTGAGTGTGTGTGTGTGTGCGCGCATGTGTGCGTGTGTGTGTGTGTGTGTGCGCGCATGTGTGCATGTGTGCGTGTGTGTGTGTGTGCAGTGTGTGTGGGAGTATGCGTGCGTGTGTGCGCGCGTGTGTGTGTGTGTGTGTGTGTGTGTGTGTGTGCGCGCATGTGTGTGTGTGTGTGTGTGTGCAGTGTGTGTGGGAGTATGCGTGCATGTGTGTGTGAGAGTGTGTGCAGGTGTTTGGTGGGTGGGGTCTGGTGGTGGTGGGGTGGTTGGGTGGGATGTGGGCGTGTGTGGGAATGTTTTTAATTCACTGTAAAGCACTTTGTGTTACATTTCTGTATGAAATTTATAAATAAAGTTTGACTGATTGATTGATTGGTTGAGTCCTGGTTGAGACCTGGTTCAGTCCTGGTTGGGTTCTGTTTTAGTCCTGGTTTAGTCCTGTTTCAGTCCTGGTTTAGTCCTGTTTCAGTCCTGGTTCAGTCAGTGGGAGTAGGATCTTGTCTTTACTGTGGTTCTCCTCGAGGTTTCTACTTTTTCTCACAGGGTTTTTGCAGTTTTTCCTCACAGTATCGAGGTGAAGCAGGGGGCGCTCTGGGACAGCTCTCCACTTGCTCAATTCCTGTGAATGTTAGGGTTAATCTACTTCTCTATTATTAACTAATGATTGTTTCATTGCTCTGTGGTTCATTGGACGGTTTAGTGCAGCCCCTCCTCTGGGTCCTGCAGGCTGGAGTCCCGAGAGAGGCCACTCATGATGTAAGTGGGGTCTGCAGAGCTTCACTTTAGAGCACACTTTCATAACGCTCAGCAGACGGTTTCTGGGCTGCAGTGTGAAGGAGTGTGGGCGGCAGCTGAAGGAACAACTCATCACATTTTCAACAAAGGCATAGTAGAAGATGGTGAGGATGAGCTTGTTGACCCTGAGCGAGTACAGTTTTCGATCGCACTTCTGCAGGATCTCCTCTGTGTTGGGGGAAAACTTAAAAAAAATATTTGTTCTGCCCTACAATCTCAACCGGTCCCCGTGTGTAAAGGTGGGGACACCCTCACCCATCGCTCTCGGCTCTGGGGAGAAAGCTATTAGCATCTTGGTTTTTTAAGGTTGAGCTCAAGGCAAGAATTTACGCACCAGTTAGTATTCATTACTAATATTGTTATGAATCATAAAGTGTAACGGTAAAAGTCTAATTAGCAGCAGAAACGTTTTATGCAGATTACAAATACATATTAATTAACATCAAATGAATCACTTCCATGTGTGCAAATGGTCCTTTTTGTGTGTCCTGAGTCCCATTTGAGCGGGTCTGTCAGAGCTCACCTGTGTGCCATGCTGCCCTTCTTGATGTCAGAAATGATAAGCGGCTCTCCTTGTTTCTTGCTGGCTGTGAAAGAGCAGAAGTGCATGAGAAGTATTATATCATAGTTTTGCATTAGTCAAGATGTAGGAAACTCAGAAAAATAAAAGTTCAAAATGAGAGGAAGAAGAGCTGAGTTCTAAAACAGAATCCCTCTGTGATGTCATCAAAAAGCGACGCACCATCGAAAATACAGCAACTGACACATTTTCCTGACAGTTTAAACTAGGTATGTCCAAACTCAGGCCCGGGGGCCAAATGCGGCCCTCAGACCAATTTTTCTTGGCCCTTAGGCTTCCTGGTGAACTGGCCCACATTGTCCTGAGAAGTACTATTTACAGCACATTTCAGATTTTCTACAATTCCAACCTAAATAACTAACATTTTGCAATACAGACCTGATATTAAGGCAATGAGACTGATGTAGATGTGGTGATACTTAAAACTCAGAAAAAAAATCAGATAAATGCAGCTTTTTTTTAACGTTTCGCGATTGATTTGTGGCCCTCCGCTTGGTCTATATTTCAATATGTGGCCCTCGATGGAAAAAGTTTGGACACCCCTGGTTTAAACAGTCGTTCAGCTTACAGTATTTTTTCATTTCTTCTAGAGTTATATTAGATTAGATCAGATTCTTTTGAAGCTCAAATACAATTTTAAGGCTAGAATTTTTGTCCATCCTTTGTAATAGAAAAGCAAACTAACTGACCTTTCTAACCTGGAAATTCAAATGTGTTGCTTTTTTCCAACGCAAACACTTAAAACTATCAGAATTTCTATCTAATGTGAACGAATCATTGAAAAATTTACAGTCAACTTCATTTTACCTTCTTAACGAGACTAAAAACAGGACTGAGCGGCTTTTTCTGAGATTGGTCCCGGACTTTAGAATGCCCTCCCTCCTCACACAAAGACCGCCCCTTCAGTCTCATTTAAAAACACACTTTTAATCATTTAATCCGGCATAAGAATTGTGTGAGTTTTTTTTTTTATATATATATATTATTGGTTTTATTGACTTTGTTGATTACTTTGTATACTATTTATGTGGTGTTTTTACTCTGTGCAGCACTTTGTAAACCTTGTGTTGGTAAAAATGTGCATTAGAAATAAAGCTGGATTGGATTGGATACTTGTTCCTGGGTCACAACAACAGTTACTGAATGATCCTTTGATTTATTACATTTGTTATTTCCAGTAATCCATCGAATGATCATTTAGTAACTGCATTTTATGTTTACTTCTGATCATAAACATTCAAGTCTGATGAATATGTGAAGAATTCTGGAATCAGGAGGGGTTCAAAAATACAACTAAACTAAACTAAAAGCAATAAGAAAAATACCAAAAAAAGTGATAAAAAGTATCAAAGCTTGCAAATCAAAGCATGAACTCACATAATCATTCTCTGACTGAACTCCAGAGGGAGCTATTACTCCGTTTGAGTTGATCGAGGTCAGGACTTTGTGGACTTTATCAAACGCACGGCTGAACGTTCCAAGACGATTCAAACGTAAAACTTAAAGATATAAGCAATTTAATAATCAATCTCTTCTTTTCTGAGGAGGCTGAGGAAATGATTCTTCACAAAACAAATTGATCTAATGCATTACTCCATTCCGATTTCATGTATTTATTTATATTTTTTCACAATTATTTGGAAAAACTCTGCAGTCAGATATACTGTTGCAAGATTACTCTGATGGACAGCTATATTTACAGTCGGTATTCAGCAGTAAAATTGTAACAAAAATCACATTTACAGTGCAATTCATCATAAATGTGCTCAAACATGCCTTTATATTTCATTTTAAGGGTTGTAAATGCATAAAACATAATAAAATTGTAAAATAAAAAAAAGAATTGCAGAAATATCACATTATTTTCTTTATTTTAAGAGAATACAGCAAGTTTGTTGTTTCATTCTTGAACTGCTCATTTTTCATCCATTAATAGTTTGTCTCATAGACGATAGAGAGAGAAGGAGACGAGAGAGAGAGAAGGAGACGAGAGAGAGAAGGAGACGAGAGAGAGAGAAGGAGACAAGAGAGAGGAGAGGAGGAGATGAGGAGGAGACGAGAGAGAGAAGGAGACGAGAGAGAGAAGGAGACGAGAGAGAGAAGGAGACGAGAGAGAGAAGGAGACGAGAGAGAGAAGGAGACGAGAGAGAAGGAGACGAGAGAGAGAAGGAGACGAGAGAGAGAAGGAGACGAGAGAGAGAGAAGGAGACAAGAGAGAGAGAGAGAGGAGGAGATGAGGAGGAGACGAGAGAGAGAAGGAGACAAGAGAGAGGAGAGGAGGAGACGAGAGAGAGAAGGAGACGATAGAGAAAGAAGGAAGACGAGAGAGAGAGAAGGAGACGAGAGAGAGAAGGAGACGAGAGAGAGAGAAGGAGACAAGAGAGAGGAGAGGAGGAGATGAGGAGGAGTCGAGAGAGAGAGAAAGGGGAGACAAGAGAGAGAAGGAGACGAGAGAGAGAGAAGGAGACGAGAGAGAGAAGGAGACGAGAGAGAGAGAAGGAGACGAGAGAGAGAGAAGAAGACGAGAGAGAGAGAAGGAGACGAGAGAGAGAAGGAGACGAGAGAGAGGAGAGGAGAGAGAGAGAGAAGGAGACGAGAGAGAGAAGGAGACGAGAGAGAGAGAAGGAGACAAGAGAGAGGAGAGGAGGAGACGAGGAGGAGAGAGAGGAGAGGAGACGAGGAGGAGACGAGAGAGAGAAGGAGACAAGAGAGAGAAGGAGACGAGAGAGAGAGAAGGAGACGAGAGAGAGAAGGAGACGAGAGAGAGAAGGAGACGAGAGAGAGAGAAGGAGACGAGAGAGAGAGAAGGAGACGAGAGAGAGAAGGAGACGAGAGAGAGAGAAGGAGACAAGAGAGAGAAGGAGACGAGAGAGAGAGAAGGAGACGAGAGAGAGAGGAGAGAGAGAGAGAAGGAGACGAGAGAGCGAAGGAGACGAGGAGGAGAGAGAGACGGAGACGAGAGAGAGAAGGAGACTTTTTTGACTTTACACTCACATTTATTAACAAGTCAATTCAATTCAATCAAGTCAAACCAAAACAACACAAAAAAACAATTCAACACGCAGCAGACAAATACAATCCGGATTCCATCACACATCTATAGATTAAAACAAAGTTCCCCGTCCCTCACTGCACACAGTGCCCTCCCTACTGTCCACACCCGCTCAAATTCCTCCAGCTCCCCCACCAATGTGCTGTACACATATTCCAGTTTGAGTCGTGCTGTGATCAGCTTCTTTATGAGGTCCACAGGATCTGTACAGCCCGACCCGACTCTCTCGTTCCTCCGAGTGAGCCAGATGCTCATTTTGGCCTGACCCAGCACATAGTTTGTTAAAACCACAGTTCGGCGCTGTGCAGGAGAATATTTGGGTCCAAACACGAAAAGCTCCCTGGATAGAGCTTGACCCAGTCTCTGAAACCAGTGTCCTAGGAGCGCAAAAAGGGGAGAGAGCCGTGGGCAGGACAGCCACAGATGTTCCAGTGTCTCCTCTTGATGGCAGGACACACACTGGCCGTCTGATCTCGGGTCAAAGTGGGCCACATGTCTGTTCGTGGCCACAGCCCCATGCACCACCCTCCACTGGAGATCCGCACAGCGTTTCTCTATAGGGGGCCGGTACAGGGACCTCCAGCAGCCTCGCGGAGAAGAACCTGGGGCCAACACCCTTGACCACCTGGACTCGGGAACACCCGCCAGGTCAGTTTTGTGGAGGACTTTGGTGGAGACGATATTAAGGTCCTTCTTTTCCACTGTGGACATTTCTGGGAGGACAGGGGTACTAAATGTTAAAAGACCATTGCTGTCACTCGTTCCTCCAGCTGCCCTCACAGACAGTGAGGGAAAAGGTGTAAGCCGTCCTGGTGGAAGAGATCCATAAATGCCCAGTGCCTCTCTAAAGCGTGCTGGTAGTCCACCCTGCACCTCCTGCAGCAGCCTCTGCAGCACTCGCACTGACCTCACCCCAGTGTCCTGGCTCAGCTGGGCTGCACTCTTCCACCCTCGCTGAGCCCTCAGGTCAGCCAGCTTGGTCAGTCCGGCTGTGACAAAGGCCTGTCTCAACTGTGGTGAGTTCAACAAGCTGCTCCTGACCACAGGGTTATGAAAAAGGGGCTCTTGACCTGCGTATCCATACGGCTCCTCTCTGGAGCAGGCCAACACCAAGCTCCAGGCCTTCAGTGCAGAGCGATAAAAAGCAGATGTTCCCGACAAGTCAACGGTCTTAAGGTCCAGGAGGAAGAGATGTTTGTCGTATCCCAGCCTTTCCACTCCTCGCAGAAGGACGCCCGCTGTCTCTGTCCATAGCTGCTGGGGACCATAGAGGAAACGCTGTATAGCTCTTAGGCGTAGCGCCGCCAGTCGGCCGAAAAGGTCCACCAACCCCTGTCCTCCTTCATCCACAGGTAGGTAGAGCACCGCCGCTCTCAGCCAATGGAAGCCTCCCCAGACAAAATCCACCAACTTCTTCTGAATATTTGCCACCACAGCTTCTGGAGGTGGCAAAACAGTGAAGCGGTGCCAGAGACACGCGGCAGCCAGAGTGTTAGCCACCAAAGCTCTTCCCCTGTAAGACAGCTGAGGCTGAACCCAGGTCCATCGAGACAATCGGGCACTCACCTTTTCCACAAGACCTACCCAGTTCTTAGCCTGAAACGGCTCACTCCCCAGATACACCCCTAGGCACTTAATTCCTTCCATGCTCCACTGCAAACCACCAGGAAGGGTGGGCCTCGCCTCATGCACCCACTGTCCAAGAAGATAACCTTCACACTTACTCCAGTTTACCGATGCAGAAGAGGCACGCTCATAGAGGGAGAGCTTCTGCTGTAAAATCACCAGATCAGCCTGCCCAGTAACAACCACAGTGACGTCATCAGCATATGCTGACACCCGCAGGGGCTGTGTGGTCTGCTCCAGCAAAAGCCCCCCCAACCCACTCCTGAGCTGATGGAGGAGAGGCTCGATGGCAAGAACATAGAGCATTCCTGACAGAGGACAGCCCTGCCGGATGCCCCTCCTCACCTCCACCGGCCGGCTGAGTCCTCCCCCCACCTTAAGCAGCACTGTAGCACCTGCATATAAAGTCTTGATCCATGTTATAAAATCCCGGGGAAAACCAAAAGCATCCATGATGTTAAATAAGTATTTGTGGTCCACTCTGTCAAAAGCCTTCCTCTGGTCAATTGACAGGAGGCCAATGTCCAACCCCTTTACTTTTGCGATGTCAATAGTGTCCCGAATGAGAAAGAGGTTGTCCATGATAGTCCGACCTGGAATGCAGTATGTTTGTGTGTGATGAATTATCGAGTCCAGCTGTTCCTTTAGTCGATTTGAAAAAACCTTAGCAATTATTTTGTAGTCTGTACAGAGCAATGAGACTGGTCTCCAGTTTTCCAGTGATGTAAGGTCTCCCTTCTTGGGCAGTAATGCCAAGACCGCTCTAGTACAGCTACGAGGAAGTCTGCATTGATTCAACGCTGCCGTGAAGACCGCGTACACATCCTCCCCCAACACTGGCCAAAACCTCTTGAAGAATTCTGCAGGCAGTCCATCGATCCCTGGGGCTCGGCCACCATTGAGCTGTTGCACTGCAGTAGTCATCTCCTCCAGGGTGACAGGAGAGGCCAAGGCTGCTGCCTCCCACTCCTCCAGCTTGGGTAACCCCTCTGCCATCTGCCCCTGACTGTCCTCGTCGCACTCACAGGCCCCGAACAGTTCAGAATAGAAGGCTATGGCCTCCTGCCGCATCAGTGATGGGTCAGACGTGACCACACCGTTGGTCATTTTTAAATGCATAAGGTCACTACCCACTCTGCCTTTCTTTTCTAAATTAAAAAAATAGCGTGTAGGTGCATCGATATCGCAGAGTGCAGTAATTTTAGCCTTGACTAGCGCCCCCTTTGCTCTCTCATTCATAAAAGCCCCCAAGGCCTTCCTCCTGTTTACCCATGCGCCTCTACTCCCCCTTCCTCTAGTAATTCCTTCGTCTAGAGAAGCTACCTCCCTCTCCAGTTGTTTGAGCTCCTCCCTCTCAGCGTAATAATATGATACAGACATGTATTGTTGCACAAACAATTTAATTTGAGTCTTCCCCACCTCCCACCACTTAATCACATCTATAAAATCTGTCTTCCTCAGTCTCCATTGCTCCCAGAACTCCTCAAAAGCCTTGATAAAATCTCTCTCCTGCAGCAGTCTTAAGTTCAAGCGCCAGTAGGGGCAACGCAATGTGCGCACTGGCAGAGAGTAGTCCAGTGTCACCAGGTGGTGATCTGAAAACCCAGTGGGGATGATTCCAGCACCTTTGACATGATTCCTTTGTAATTTGTTGATGTAGATCCTGTCCAGACGGGCTGCACTCACACTGCCTGCACTGACACGAACCCATGTGTACTGCCGTGCAGTGGGGTGGCACTGCCTCCACGTGTCCACAAGGTCGTTCTCCCTCAGCACACTGGCCAACGTTGCGGCTGCACTCGGATGCGGCTCTACAGTGTTCCTGTCCTGACTGTCTGTCGTGCTGTTCCAGTCCCCAGCCACTATTATTACAGAGTCACTATTAAAATCTTTCAGCTGCCTATTCAATATATGCACCAACCGGGTTCGACTCATGGGGGAGTTATGGGCATAGACATTTATTAAAACAAAATGTGTATCCCTGACTATTCCCTGCACTACCTGCAGCCTCCCTGCCTCCACCTCCAGGTGAGTGGCACTGCCCAGTCCAACCCGCTCAGACAACAAGACTGCCACTCCTGCACTCACATTGGACCCATGGCTCATGAATATTGGCCCTGACCAAACCCTGCTCCAGCCTACCGCATTATCCTCAGTACTATGGGTCTCTTGTAAAAATAACACATCGATATGTTTCAGTCTCATTGTCTCAGCTACGGCCACCTGCTTCACTCGATCCCTGCCCCCATTAATGTTAAGAGTTCCTATTTTAATGCTCTCCATAGGAAGAAAGAAAAAGAGAGAGAAGGAGACGAGAGAGAGAGAAGGAGACGAGAGAGAGAAGGAGACGAGAGAGAGAGAAGGAGACAAGAGAGAGGAGAGGAGGAGATGAGGAGGAGACGAGAGAGAGAAGGAGACAAGAGAGAGAAGGAGACGAGAGAGAGAGAAGGAGACGAGAGAGAGAAGGAGACGAGAGAGAGAAGGAGACGAGAGAGAGAGAAGGAGACGAGAGAGAGAGAAGGAGACGAGAGAGAGAAGGAGACGAGAGAGAGAGAAGGAGACAAGAGAGAGGAGAGGAGGAGATGAGGAGGAGACGAGAGAGAGAAGGAGACAAGAGAGAGGAGAGGAGGAGACGAGAGAGAGAAGGAGACGAGAGAGAGAGAAGGAGACAAGAGAGAGGAGAGGAGGAGATGAGGAGGAGACGAGAGAGAGAAGGAGACGAGAGAGAAGGAGACGAGAGAGAGAAGGAGACGAGAGAGAAGGAGACGAGAGAGAGAGAAGGAGACGAGAGAGAGAAGGAGACGAGAGAGAGAAGGAGACGAGAGAGAGAGAAGGAGACGAGAGAGAGAGAAGGAGACGAGAGAGAGAAGGAGACGAGAGAGAGAGAAGGAGACAAGAGAGAGGAGAGGAGGAGATGAGGAGGAGACGAGAGAGAGAAGGAGACAAGAGAGAGGAGAGGAGGAGACGAGAGAGAGAAGGAGACGATAGAGAAAGAAGGAAGACGAGAGAGAGAGAAGGAGACGAGAGAGAGAAGGAGACGAGAGAGAGAGAAGGAGACAAGAGAGAGGAGAGGAGGAGATGAGGAGGGAGACGAGAGAGAGAGAAGGAGACGAGAGAGAAGGAGACGAGAGAGAGAGAAGGAGACGAGAGAGAGAAGGAGAGAGAGAGAGAAGGAGACGAGAGAGAGAGAAGGAGACGAGAGAGAGAGAAGGAGAGAGAGAGAGAGAAGGAGAGAGAGAGAGAGAGAGAAGGAGACAGAGAGATAGGAGAGGAGGAGATGAGGAGGAGACGAGAGAGAGAGAAGGAGACAAGAGAGAGGAGATGAGGAGACGAGAGAGAGAAGGAGACGATAGAGAAAGAAGGAAGACGAGAGAGAGAGAAGGAGACGAGAGAGAGAAGGAGACGAGAGAGAGAGAAGGAGACAAGAGAGAGGAGAGGAGGAGATGAGGAGGGAGAGAGAGAGAGAGAAGGAGACAGAGAGAGAAGGAGAGAGAGAGAGAGAGAAGGAGACAGAGAGAGAAGGAGAGGAGAGAGAGAAGGAGAGAGAGAGAGAAGAAGAGAGAGAGAGAGAAGGAGAGAGAGAGAGAGAGAGAAGGAGGCGAGAGAGAGAGAGAGAGAGAGAGAGAGAGAGAGAGAGAGAAGGAGGAGAGAGAGAGAAGGAGACGAGAGAGAGAGAAGGAGACGAGAGAGAGGAGAGGAGGAGAGAGAGAGAGAGAGGAGAGAGAGAGGAGGAGGAGAGAGAGAGAGAAGGAGACGAGAGAGAGAGAAGGAGGCGAGAGAGAGAGAAGGAGGCGAGAGAGAAGGAGAGAGAGAGAGAAGGAGAAGAGAGAGAGAGAGAGAAGGAGGCGAGAGAGAGAGAGAAGGAGAGAGAGAGAGAGAAGGAGACGAGAGAGAGAGAAGGAGACGAGAGAGAAGGAGACGAGAGAGAGAGAAGGAGAGCGAGAGAGAGAGAGAGAGAGAGAGAGAAGGAGACGAGAGAGAGAAGGAGACGAGGAGGAGAGAGAGAGGAGGCGAGAGAGAGAAGGAGACGAGAGAGAGAGAGAAGGAGACGAGAGAGAGAGAAAGAGGAGAGAGAGAAGGAGACAAGAGAGAGAGAGAGGAGGAGAGGAGGAGATGAGGGAGGAGGCGAGAGAGAGAAGGAGACAAGAGAGAGAGAGAGGGAGAGAGAGAAAGAGAAGGAGACGAGAGAGAGAGAAGGAGACGAGAGAGAGAGAGAGCGAGAGAGAGAGAAGGAGAGAGAGAGAGAGAGAAGGAGAGAGAGAGAGAAGGAGAGAGAGAGAGAGAAGGAGACAAGAGAGAGGAGAGGAGGAGACGAGGAGGAGAGAGAGAGAGAAGGAGACAAGAGAGAGAGGGGAGGAGGAGGAGAGAGAGAGAGAGAAGGAGGCGAGAGAGAAAGAAGGAAGACGAGAGAGAGAAGGAGGCGAGAGAGAGAGAGAAGGAGAGAGAGAGAGAGAAGGAGACAAGAGAGAGAGAGAGAGGAGGAGATGAGGAGGAGGAGAGAGAGAGAGAAGGAGACGAGAGAGAAGGAGACGAGAGAGAAGGAGACGCGAGAGAGAGAGAGAGCGAGAGAGAGAGAAGGAGACGAGAGAGAGAGAAGACGAGAGAGAGAGAGAGAAGGAGACGAGAGAGAGAGAAGGAGACGAGAGAGAGAGAGAGAGAGAGAGAGAGAGAAGGAGACGAGAGAGAGAAGGAGACGAGAGAGAGAGAAGGAGACAAGAGAGAGGAGAGGAGGAGACGAGGAGGAGAGAGAGAGAGGAGAGGAGACGAGGAGGAGACGAGAGAGAGAAGGAGACAAGAGAGAGAAGGAGACGAGAGAGAGATCAGGAGACGAGAGAGAGAAGGAGACGAGAGAGAGAAGGAGACGAGAGAGAGAGAAGGAGACGAGAGAGAGAGAAGGAGACGAGAGAGAGAGAAGGAGACGAGAGAGAGAGAAGGAGACAAGAGAGAGAAGGAGACGAGAGAGAGAGAAGGAGACGAGAGAGAGAGGAGAGAGAGAGAGAAGGAGACGAGAGAGCGAAGGAGACGAGGAGGAGAGAGAGACGGAGACGAGAGAGAGAAGGAGACGAGAGAGAGAGAAGGAGACGAGAGAGAAGGAGAGTAAAAGAGGAGACAAAAGATTAAACTGATTTATATCTCCAAAGTAACAGTTGTGATATTGTACATATTTCGATATCCCTGCCACCCGTTCAAAGTCAGCTGAAGCTGTACTGATGCACACACAGTAGGGTCTTACCGCTGATGGTGATGCCCAGCTCCACGCCTCGCTTCTTGGGGAGTTTGACGTGGAATGTTCCACTGCTCGGGACGACCGACTCTGAGGCACAGAGAGAGGACACGTTTTTAGACAGGACTGGGTTGTGTATCACAGACAAATAAATCAGCACCGATAGTGTTTTTGTTAGGGGTGCACAGACATATCTGCCCAGCATCGGTATCGGCCGATATTCACGTTATTGAGTGATGTTGGTATGTGTGCGGCCAATTCACCCGCGCCCCATGATAAACGCGATGGCTTTTTCAGACATCGTTTGACTATTTTTTCTCCTAAACGATCAGTTTCGACATAACACTCCTAATCATTTTGTGGGAGAGGTTTTAAGAAGAGAAGAGCTCTGACAGACTGAGGAGCAGCTGCTGTTACAGGGGGAAGGTGAACCTGCACACAGTGTGGGTGTAAATGTGTGCCTTACTATAGGTTACAAGAGGAGGAACAACGCGATGTCACACACAGAGAGACAGAGACTTTGGATAAAAGAATGGAAGAGTGAAGGCTCATTTTACAGTAAAGAAGAATGATATTAAAGCTCACAGTCCACCTATATTTAAACATAGTGCTAAATAAAGGATCACTCTACGTTTTTCTTTTTCCCCAAATAAAAAGTAGTATGTGTTATATACATTTTAAAATAGATTTCTTATTTTAGAAATAAAATAGAAAGAAAATAACTAAAAAACAAATGGGACCTAGTTTACAGGAATATTTCTTTGTTCAAAATATTTGAAATTTTTTAGAATGGAAATACACACATGTTAATTTTATGCATACCTCGTTTATATATTTTATTATATTTTATTCATTGTTTTATGTTGCACCTTACGCCGAAGCAAGTTCCTATGTTGATGTTGATTCTGGTATTCAAAATATGCAAGCACAACAAAGAAAATATTGCCCCAATATCTGTGACCGGCCTGAACTAGAGCAATAATATGAGTATCAGCCTCACATTTCCATATCGGTGCACAACTAGTTTTTGTCCATCGGGCCAATGTTTTCTGTTTCTAGAAGAACGATGAAGATGAAGATAAAGATGTGGCTTTATGTTTACACAGCGATCCAACAAAAGAAAGCAGCAGTTACAAGCACAGATCACTGACTGAAGTGGTGCTTCTGTGCTTCAGATAAGCACAGGATTCTGCAATAGCACAATAAAACACTATTTGAACCACAAACCACAAAGCGCAAGTACGGCATTGAAAACTACAATATACACTTATATCTTGAGTCTATCCTTTATTATTCCAGAGATACAAGCATTTTAAAGTGTTTTTGTTGCTGCAATGACCTTTTCAGCTTAAACAGCACAGGAATTGGTTAGCTTTGTCATCAATCAGTTAAATTCAGTCATTTCAGTTAAAATAATAAGAAGAAGAAGAAATAAAGTGTAAATATTGGTTAATGGACACAACTGCATATACAAATATCAAATATCGTTATCAGCTGAAAAAAAGAAAAAGAAAAAAGACGCATGTGTTGTAAAGTCTGTCGAAAACGCAACCTATTTGAGTGAAAATAGGACCATATCGCTCTCTCTGCAGTGCGTCGTTAGCGTGATAATGTTTGTTAGCTTTACTGTACCGGAAATACTTAACACAGAGAGTGATCAAAGTGCTTAAAAAGCAGTGAATGTATGGATCCCGGGACTGCATTATGAAAGTGATACATGTGACTGATGGAAAGACTGAACTACAAAAATCAGGTACGGTCCGTTCTGTAGAAGATGGAGGGATAGTTTAATGCAATACTGTGGAACATTTCAGGAAAAGCAATAACATCTCCATGGAGACAAGCAGGTAGTTTACGCTCCACCAGAAAACATGCACTTTTAGGTTCAGGTGAGACTACAAGCTTTTTGTTTTTTGGTCAGTTTGATCTCTCAGCATATCGACTTTCATGTGGCAACAACAAGCTCGTCCAATCTGCTTATTCTTCCATTGAATCCACTTCATCCATAGGTTTCTCTGGGACATTGTGACTTCAGGCCGTTTTCTTAAAATGCATTTTTGTCCATCGAGACATAAATATCAGCCTTAAAATAGCACCTACAAGGATTTGTTGATGTCTAATTCTAAGGCTAATTTATTAAAGTTTTAAATAAAAAAAATATCCAGTTTACCAGTAATCTAGTTCAGTGGTTCCCAAAGTGGGGGTCGGGACCCCGCGGGGGGTCATGAGGGATGAGCTGGGCGTTGTGAGATGATTTCAAGATCTAATTTTGATAATTTTTTTAATTAAGAACAGAATCTCTTTGTGAAATAGGGTCCAATAAGACAATAAACTGTTCAAATAACCAGAATCAACACACAACACACATTTAACACACTTGGAGACTTAAAATTATTGCTGTATTCATTTTCATTTCACTTTGGGGGTCCCGAGATGGTTGCATAGCTATTATGGGGGTCCTGGACAGAAAGGTTTGGGAACCCCTGATCTAGTTTACTCAAAAACTAAATAAGAAATCCATAATCCCCTCTGTAAATGTTTTTGTGACTAATATGTACAAAATGAACCAAGAAATTCCAACCTGGTTCTTTCAATTTTTCAGATTCAATGTCCCAAATATGTGCAATTTTAGTCATTTTTACACACTTTTAGTCATTTTTACATGCCTTATTTCTATATGAAAACTTGTAAAACATTTTTGTATTACATTTATGTGAGTAAACTACAGGAGAAATTTCAAACTGATATCTTTAAATTTTAGATTTATTCCCATTCGCCTGCAGTGTCTCACCTTCCCATACGTACACACGCAACATCATATTTCTGATCTGAACTATATAAAAAAACTTAAATATAGCTCTGATTTGTTAAACATTGTAAAAAAGTGATTGTCTTGATTGTGTGGTGTGTGTTGTGATGAGATTGAGCGCGGCGTCGGTTCTGTCCCTCAGCGCTGAGAGCCAGAGGTAAAGATTGCATCAACAGAAAGACCCGGAGCTGTGTCACAATATTTCATCATTAAAATGTGAACACTTTTGCTTGTAGCGTTAGCTCTAAAGGTAACTACTTGCAAGGAGCTGTGTGCATGTCTTACTGTGACTCGTGTGATTCCGCTGCTTGCTGCACTGATCAGACAGAGGTGAGTTCAGGTGAGGAGCCACAAATGCTACTCATGAAAGACTTTTCTAACTCAAAGGACACAGATCAGAACATTGAATTTTATGAGCTTATAACACAGTTCCACCAGCAAAAACAAACCCAGAGTTGTAGCCTATTTAACTTCATTCATTAAGCTTGTTTACGAGGTTCACTTGCTCTGAGGCTCAATTTCAAATTGCGCCCATTACAACAAGGAAACGCCCAGTATGATCACAACGAGTTCAGAGTCCTTTTTAGGTGCTTGATTTTCAACAAATTAGGCCATTGTGACTAACTGAAAAACCTTTGGCTAATGTGTGCTTTTCTATTTGGGACTGAGGGACTGAGGAACAGCACAAATCACTTTCAACTAAGAACATTTTTATGGTCAGATAGTGTTAAAACTAGTGGTGGGCATAGATTAATTTTTTTAATCTAGATTAATCTCACTGTAATCTTGGAATTAATCTAGATTAATCTAGATTAAAATGGCTCATTTGAATTCTGACGAAGACATTCAGAATATGTGTGCTACCCAAATAATGACTAAAAGTAAGTCTTTGAGAACGGGTTTCTCAAGCCAGGTGGCGCATTAGACCAGGGGCTCATCACATCAGTGCTTGGCCCGGCATTAGCTAAGGGATGCTTTGCGTTTAGGTGGTACTTGAGACTGGAAGAACTCCTGCAGTAAACTAATTCCACATTGCACAAGGTGCAAACAACCTTAGTCTTGTCGAGATTTCCATTGGGAAGCTTCTTAAAATAAATTTTCTAGTCAGTGTTTTTCTGTGAGCTGCACTGTCCTCCTCCTCTCTCTGATCACAGCCCCTCAGCTATAATTTGGTTTAGGTAGAATTCATTTAAAAAAAAAAGGATATCATCATTAAGTTGTGTTCAAATCAGGGTCATGGTGTTTTTTCCCTCCAAAGCTTTCAGTTTTCTGATGCATTTTAACATAAAGATTGACTCTTATCCAGCAACACTTCTGTGCAATATTCATTTAATTCTGTATTAATTTAATCCTGTGCTTAAATTTCCCCTGGAAGCCTCTGGACAAAGTAACGTGTGTGTCATGTTTAGATCATAAGCCTATGTTTCAAATAGGCCTAATGATAATTTACAGTTAATTCTTGAAGCATGTCATTGATTAGACTTTACTGTAGCTCTGACACAACAAGTCAGTCTTCAAAGCCTAAATAAACTTTCCGTCAGTGGCCATTCATTTTCATTCTTCCAGTTTTCACTTGGGATTATTCTGTGCATAAAGCACTTAAGGCCTCGTTACGCACGCGGCTAATTTACATATCAATACACGCGAAAACTGTGCAAAGCGCTAAACTTTGTAGAAGCGCTGTGGCGTTAGCCCTGATTGGTTCATGATTCTTCACTGGAGCTGAGGACAGAGGAGTCTGAGAAGTCTGTGTGTGTCTGTGCCGCGCTGCTCACGGCGCTCACGCCGCTGCCGCGTAAAGACGCGTAAAGACGCGTAAAGACGCGCGGAGACAAGTCAGATCCAAAATGAATGAACTCAAATCAAGTTTGTCATCGTGAGTTCTGAGAGTTCAGGGTTGGACTGATTAAATCTCCAAAAGTGCACAGTCTGACCCTGGATTAAGTTTGTGTCTAATGTGATGGTTTGACTCCAGAGGTAATGATTTTAGTGGGACTACTTTTCCGCGCGTAAGGTGGAGGAGCTCGTCTACGTGCCTGCTGGTACAGCGTGCTACCACCAAATGTTTTAGGGGTCCGCAGTAACGGGCCGGAATAGTTACTTTCAGTCCTGATGGGGAGCGCAAATCTTCGCGGTAATTTGCGCTATTCTAGACGCAATAGTTCGTCAGCTGTTTGTTCTCAAAACTACGAAAAATACGAGGCGGGTTGGTCCAGAAGAAAGACTAGTTAAAAGCGTATGGGATGTAGAACTTTAGTTTCGAGCCTTTGATTTGGCGCTATGTGTGTGTAGCTCGCGTCTCTCGCTCTCTTTCTCTCTCGTTTTCTCTCGTGCGCGACAAAGATTTTCTCTGCGCGATGCCCCTGGGAGCTGTGCGCAATTAGAGGGAACAGTGCTCCCAACCCAACTTTGAGAATAGATTAACGGCGATATTTTTTTTATCGCCCGATAAGAGTCTCACGTTAACGCAGCACGTTAACGCCGTTACCGGCCCACCACTAGTTAAAACTAATTCTAATTTCATCATCTTAATTATGTTGTCATAGTTTTTGTCAATGTCATACTTTTGCTGACTAAAACTAAACTAAAAAACTAAAAAAAAAAAATATATATATATAATGACTGAAAGATGACTAAACTACTACATATTTTTTTGTCAACTGAAAGTAGTAGAAAATTGTAGATATTTTTGTCAACTCAAAGTTCTGATATTTTCCTCAATCAATAAAAACTAAACATAAAGAACAGAGCCCCAAACCACACATGCAGGACAAATGGAAAAATTTATTTTCTGGTCGACTAAAACTAATTAAAGCAACACTAAAAATAAATGGAATTTTTTGGCTAAATTTTGACTATAATTTGACATTTTAAACAAAAGATTTAGATTACAACAAAATAAGACCTAAGACTAACATTTTTTATCCAAATTAACAGCGTGGTTAAAACAAAGCTCAGATTTACACCTGGGTAACAGTTCTTCAACCAGAGCAGTGACTCCACTTAGCGTCCAGCTTATGGTGGTGACATGATGTGAAAGGTCACAACAGAACTCTAACGACTCTTTCACACAAGCGAGGCAGGTTTTGACAACAGGCGGCCAACGTGTTTTTAGTGTGAATGACACTGGTGGAGTGGCCCCAACAGGAGCGCTCTGACTGGCTCCTGGCTCCATTTACAAAATTCTCACTTGTTTTTAGCTCAACTTTAAATCAAACAACTCTCAGCTGTATCTTTATCTGTGAGAATAATGCGTTGCAGTTAGCTTACCTTTATTTTAGCCTTGTGCAAATCCTAACATTAGTGTCTACTTGTTTTGTGAAAGGCTATAATAATCCATTTGGTCCATGTATGTGACCATTTATCAGATGGTTACATACATGGACCAATCTGATAACCATCTGATAAATGGTCACTTTTATTTAGCACTTTCAAGGCACTCAAAGCACTTTCCACTCACCCATTAACTCACCCATTCGCACTGGGGGTGAGGCGGGTTAAGTGTCACAGCAGCAGTACTCACTCACTCACCTGACCTCACCGCCAACCTGTGAGCAGTGGATCTGACCGCTCAACAAAGTGTTAATGTCAGGAGCAGGATTCAAACTGCTGCCCTTCAGATCAGAAGACGACTTCTCTGCCAACTGAGCGATATGTTTTTTAAAGGTATTGCGTCGCTGGTATGTATTTGTCATTGCGGCGGGGACGAGCGTTTACTCTAACCCTAAACCTTGCATGTAATAAACTAAAATCTGTGCCGCCCCAGGACAGGTATATTGTAAAATCTATATCGCACTTTAGCATGATAATGTTTGTTAGCTTTATTGTAACGGAAAAACTTAGGACAAAGAGTTGTGTTCTTAAAAACTCATGGAGATGAATATTAAGGATGATGGGACTGCATTATGAAAGTGAGAGATACACATGACTGATGTAAAGACTTTAAACTGAACTAGTTCTGTTTTTCATGTTTCAAAACAATAACAATCTAGTACAGTCCGTTATGTAGAAGATGGAGGGGTAGCTTAATGCCATACTGTGGAACATTCCAGGAAAAGCAATAATAATAACAATAGTGCACTTTTAGGTTCAGGCGAGACTACAGGCTTTTGTTTTTTGCTCAGTTTGATCTCTCAACATATCGACTTTCATGTGGCAACAACAAACTTGTCCAGTTTGTTCCTAAAGATGTAGCATAAGAGTAGCCTATAAGCCCAAATTCCCATACCAGCTCTCTGATTGACAATGACTTTTGGATAAAAGTCGGAACGTCTCGATCTTCAAACAACGTCCGGATGACAACCTCTGAAATCCTTTCTACGATGGACCACACCTGGACGAATGAGGGATTACATCGACAAATTCCTAAAGATGCTTTATTATTTCATTTAATCCACTTCATCCATAGATTTCTCTGGGACATTGGAACTTTAAAGGCCGTTTTCTTAAAATGCATTTTTCTCCCTCGGGACATAAAGATCACCACTTAAATTAGATCCTACACCAAACTGTACAATCTGGGACTGAACAAGATTTTGACGAAACCAACTGAAGGATTTGTTGATATCTAATTCTAAGCCTAATTTATTAAAGTTTTGAGTAAAAAAAACTACATCTCGTTTACCAGTACTCAGAGGACACGTGGAGAGACAAGGTGTCGCCCTGACTCAGTGACGGGTCGAGGAGGTCGGATCGGTGAGAAGAATACCTCAAAAAGCTGGGGAGAAACCTGGTCCCTCTAGAGCTGGGCCCTCACCTGCTACATCGAACTCTATCTCCAGCGTGACCTTGTTGGTGAGTGCAGCGTCCCGCAGCAGCTGGTTGGCCTCCTCCAGGGTCCCGTCCTCGGTGGGGATCCCGTTTATGGACAGGAGCCGGTCCCCCACCTGCAGCAGGCCGCACCTGCAGAGGACAGTAGCGCTTTACACTTCTGTGTCTTGCATTTATTCAGTTCAGGTGTGTTGTTGCTCAAAATACAAACGTTCAAAAATGTTAAGAAATCAGATTAGACAAGCAGAAGTATGACCCGATTTCACAACCGCTTTGCGACCTGTGCTGTCAATATAATCTTCTATCTCTCCTTTACTCCTTTAAATATCATCCTTAACTCTCTGATAAAAGCTATTATTATCTATGAAACATCTTCAGCTGACTCCATTACGTTTTAATGTCTGTCTTCAAAGGATCGTTTTACCCCTGTGCACTGTCATCTTCTCTCCTCTCACTTTTACGACTTTAGTGAGAAAGCAGCAGATCTGAAGCCCATAAAAGGTTATATTATAGTGTGTTTTATATTAGAGCACACCTTGAATGCTGAAGAGATTTGTGCAATACATTTAGCATCCTTGTATCCATTGGTGAATACAATAGTTAGATACAAGGGTTTAAAAGTAGTCCATGTGGCGTTGTTGTTGTTGTTGACAGAATACAGTCACATTGTGCGATGGTTCACATGGTAAACTGTCGCTATGACCAGAGTTTGTTTGAATGAATTTCAGGCTCTTGGCTGCGTGTGATACAGTCATCACAGTTGTACCTCTTAGCGGAGGCTAGCACGACATGCTAGAGGTGTTTTCTGTGATCATGTAAAAGTTACTAAATGAAAGAGAAATGGAAAGTTTGCGCGGAGATCCTCTGCTGTACACGGTGTACTTGTGTTTACATCTTTATCAAAGATTGATCTTAGACACAGACAGGAGGGCTCACTCTGCGACCAAGATTCTAAATATTCAAATAGGTTTGATATCAATCGCAGCTACTAATTTTAGCTGTTCAACAGTTCTATGTTTAGTCTTTGTTCCCTTTGTTTCTGAGCCTATGAGCCACGATTTAGAGCTACGATTCAAGATTCTTCCGACGATCAGAAATCTTTTGTCGCAGATTGACAAAATCATGCAGTGGACACCCGGCTTTAAGCAAAAATGACTTTTTTGAGCTTTTGACCATTTTAGAACATTGCTCCCTCATAAAAAACATACCTGGACTTGTATTTAGCTTCATTCATACTTGTTTCAGTGATCCTGTTTATGACGCTGTCTCTTTCAACACCCAGTTTCAAATATTTTCAATATATACATCATTTTAGGATCTAAAACATGAGGTGCCAAAGTAAAGCTACTCAAAAGCATGTTTAAAGGCCAATAACAATACAAAATAACTGTAAATGTGTGTCATTTAAAGCTGCACTATGTAAATTTTCTGCTGAAATGTTGTTTGTCTCCTGGAAAACTCTTACTATTTAAGGCATCTGTAAGAGCAATAAAACACATATAACTAAATTAGTGCAAGAGAGACAAGATTAATGCAAAACTGTGCAACATTCCAACCTAAGCAACAACATCTCCATGGAAACAGCAAATGGTGGAATGCCCCAACCTGAAAAAGTTACATACTGCACCTTTAAACATTATCATGTGTCCACAGATATGAAGTAAATCAAATATGGAGTTTGCTGAGAATGCTTGGACTGTTGATTTATTCACAATTACACAAACGTTTGACATAATTACATGATAGAAGTTGTATTTGTTCAAACTATACTTTGTGTTTTGTGATGCAGTTGTTATTCCATTGGAAGCACATGTTATGGACCGTTATAGAAGATGTCTGCTCTTTACATCGACCCTGTGGTAAAACTGTGGCTCACTCAGAATGTTGCAGTATTTGGATTTACCCTGATGCTTAAACGGAAGCTACTTATCGATGGATTAGCTTTAGGGGGAGAGAGGCTAATTAAAGCTGTTAGCGTGGGCGCTAATGGAGACACGACAGGCCTCCAGCTAAAAGACTCTGGAGTGTTTAGGAGAGGGACATTTTATGGACAAATGCATTAGTGTAGCAAACGATTAAGGACATTTTTCAACAAATGATGGAGTTTTTGTGCTTTTCAGTTCTTGCCATTCTTGCCATTTTTAGGACAAATGGCATTACTTTTGTGAGGGCTTGGGACCACCATCAAGGGTTTGGTTTGTAGGCTAAACCACATGAGATTCTGTTAGTAAAATCATAGATGGACACACATTTTTTCCTCACAATTAGTACATTTTGTTATCCTCCACAGAAAGTGTATTGTAAAAGCAGAAGATTGTGGGAAAAAAATCTGATCTCTACACACTTTGTTAATCTAATAATTAAAGATTTTAGCTTTTCACACTTATAAGAAAGCTGATAGCTGATTGGTTGTGTAAGAGATAATACTCCTGCTTCACTTTTGCTTCTGAAAAAGCTGTTCTAAAGCTGTGCTAGTGGACCAAGAATGTATGCATGTCAAAACTTGTGAGGGTTTGTGAACGAGCAATGAGATAGAACGGCTTAAATACTTACTTCCTTATTTCACAGTTTGAAAGTTAGATACTCCAGCTTTAAGTAATGTTACCACTAACATTGTGACAAACAAAAAAGTAATGTTTTATGTGGTGGCTCTGAAAAAGTGGAGTTAAAATCATCCCTTTGTATGACTGTATTGACTACAGGTCTGTGGCTTTGGATACGTTTCAACATGAGGCCGTATCGTCAGGTCGTTGTCAATTTTACGGTAAGTTTGGAAATTCTCTACCATCATAACCTTAAAATCAAACATTTTTGTGAGACTCAGTGGTGGATGAAGTACTCCATTTTGTTACTCAATTAAAAATACAGATACAACAACAGAAAAGTGCTCAAGTAAAAGAATCACATTTTTTTAAATCTACTCAAGTAAAAGTATTAAAGTGCTCCTTTAAAAATGTACTTTAAGTAAGTAAAAAGTAATTATTTTTGGTTTGGAGAACTATTACATCTATTATATAACTATTACAAACTGTAATCTTGATTGATTTATTCTTGAGTTTTGGTCATTAAAGGCAACTTTCCAGGTTATTTTTCTCTATAGACGCTTTTTATTTGTTCAAAGGGAAGAAGGAAAAAGAAACAAAAAAACAGGCAAGATGTCGCCATGAATGTGCTAAAAAATACCCCCCTCAGTCTTTTCAGCTGGGCTAAAACCTTTAGAAAATATACTTTTACTTTCCAGTCCTGTTCAAAAATGTAGTGGAGTAGAAAGTACAGATACATGCTCTGAAATGTAGTGAAGTAACAGTAAGAAGTATCTACTGTAAAATGTACGTAGATATCTAGAAAATGTCCTCAAGGACAGTACTTTTATTTTTGTACTTTGTTACTTCCACCACTGGAGAGACTTGACATAAAGGCAGTGGTAAACCTAGGAATTTGGGGGCCCAAGGCAGAATTAAGTACAGACCCCTCCTCATCAAGTGTGATTTTCCATAACTTTGATTTGTCCATGAAGGGTTTGTTGCTTTTGTTTAGGTTTTTTTTTTTTTTGTTTTTTTTTTTTGTGACAGGTTCATACATTTGGCGTGAAGTGAACTATTGGAAAATTCCAATTCATATGTGCAACAGCTTTCATGTTGTAAACAGGGGGTTTGGGGAATATTATATTAATGTGTAAGACATCCAACCATATTTCCTGTATGTTGGTGTAGTTTAATACACGCTCCAGCTGGTTTTCATTTGTAATTTCATAATGTTATGTTTTATTTACTATTTAGCTTAATTCGGGAAGACGGCTTGGGCAGAATGAATACATTTGATAATCCCAGACTATTTTGTTGGTCCTTTTCTTGTTTAAACATACACACTGCACCACTTTATTGTGTCGTTGATGATTGGGAAGGGGGCTTTTTCAGGTTGGGGGCCCAAGACATTTGTGGCCTCTTGCCTAATGGTACATCCGCCACTGCATAAAGGTCCCAATTCTGAATAAAGATGTGGCTCGGTCCAACCTGTTCATTGCCCTAAATCTGAATCACCGACTGTATTGACCACCAGTCATGGCCCTCAACTGGGCTTCTGCTTCGTTAATATTTCAACATACTTGTGAAAAAAGTTGGAAGTCCCTGTATAACAACCGTAAGTATCAGCATTGTCAAGCAGTTAATCAAACAACAAGCTGCCAATCATCAAAAAGTGAAGTAGAGCTCGGTTTGTGCATCAGAATGATCTTATTGATGGACAAAAGTAAAGTCACGTCGTGGAGTCCCGTTGTAAGCGGATTTCCTACCGTTCTGCAGAGCTGTCTGGTTCTATAAACCTGATGAGGGGAGGGGCGGACAGGGTCTCTGTGGCAAAGATCCCTCCCTGGAGTTGAACCCCGAACCCGTTGAGAGGGTCTCCAGTCAGAACCACCTCACTGGTCTCCACGTGCACCACCTGACCGCCCGGACCCACCGAACTGGACGACAGAGACACTAGAGGGACAGAAGGAGGGATGACGTTGGGAAGAGGTGGGGAAAATAATAGTGTCATTGTATAAATAATAATAATGTAATAATGCTGTTTATTACATTAGCGTCTTTCAAGAATCATTCAATTCACTTTACAATGCACTGTTTATTCATTCACGCACACACACTCCACATTCATACCAGGCAGGGCGGGTGAAGTGTCTTGCCCATGGACACAAAGACTGTGCGTTTGAGCAAGGTTTGACCTTTTTTTTTTTACACAACTATAGAGTTACTTCAAATAACCGGACTGATAAACGTAAACAGAGAGCAAAAGCAGAACTGAATATTAAGTATTAATCAAACGTGGACATAATATTGTGGAATTTCTGGTCGTTCAAATAAGTAAAACAATAATGTGTGTTGAATTTTAGTACTTTTTCAGTATTTGCACTAAAGATAAAAATCTCATTCAAACCTTAAAACTAGAATCCTCCTGGTGTATGAATGGAAAGGCAAATTAAATACACAGAAGACTATTGGGCCTCAAGCATGAAGTGTTATTGCGAGAAAAAAACTCTACTGAAGGCCCTCTTATGAAGACTTTTGGCATTCACTATTTTCTGCGCTGTTTTCTGCACTCACAATGCAACGAAAAATTGAATTATTCTGTGATTGAAATATATCAAAAGGAAACACTTGTATAATTATACACTGTGATACAATAACATCATCTGAGTGGAGTCCTATAGATCAATAGATCAATACATAAAATATTATGTATTTTTCATATTATTATTAGCTTTTAAACATGCTAATTTGCTATCCCGTGTTTTGAAACTTTTTTTTAAATATTCTTTATGTTCTTACTAAAAGGAACTTATTGCACTGTTCACTGACACACACTGAGTGCATACAGTCTTACAAGCGCTGTTCTAAACACGTTTAGCCTAGCAGCAGCAGCTAATGTGTTTAGAGGCAGAAATGCTCAGAACAAGTCTGGTGATGATTTAAGGACAGTGGAAGATTCTCTGATAAGTGAGATATGAAGTCTGAAAATAATGTCCGAGGTAGATGGAGTTCGGAAGGACGTGTGTCTGACGCACGGAGGGGGAGGGTTTTTATTCCTCAGAACACATGAATGCAGTGGAATGCTACTGCAGGTATGTTTTTGATGATGGAACATTGTTAGAACATGATTAAAAGTTCAAAAAAGTGACTGTAATGTTCCCTTTAAGTCTGACTTTACGGGCTGCTCTCAGTCTGTCCCAGCCCGAGTGCACTGGACTCTACACCCCCATGACCCCTCGACCAGTGCGCTCTCTGTGCACCCGTCCTCTCCAGACTCGCCGAAAACACATTAAACATGATGAAAGCTTTTGCTTATTTCAGTGAGCTGGTGTCTCCCTCTGAGTGAGCTGTTGTGTTTGTGGACATTTGTAATTGTTCCTGAACTTGTGAAACAGCCGTTGGTGGGCGCTCTCTCCCTGACCTCCTCAGTCACTCTCTTTGTCTCCTGCGGTGCACTTTGTCTATCCTGACACTAGTGCTGTCACCATACTAACATTTCAAACTCCAAAGAAATATACTCGATTCTCTATACCAATTTTGATTCCCCAATGATATGAAAAGGCTATTTTTAAGTCAAGGTCTTAGACAACAGACTGACATTTTCTACTCTAAATAATATTTTCTTTATTAAACATTGTGGTTTTATACTGCTCTGATAAAGCTCAAGATCATTCTAAAACTGTAGAATTTAGTTGTTTTAAAAGGGATTTTTAGTATCTAGTTTCAATACTAGTTTTAGAATCAATTACTATCTGATTTTTGATTTTTTTTGACAACTCTATATGGAAGAAGAGGGTGTTTCTTACCAAATACATATACATTTCTATGTAAATAAACATGTAAATCAGTGACGTAGCTGGATGCTGGTGAATCAGGCGTAACGCCTGAATTCCACATCATGCGTCTCCGCTCCGCTCCGCTGCGCCGCAGACCGCCTCCGATTTAGAGCGCAGACCCTCGCCTACTGGATGCAATTTGTCTCCGCCAGTCCGCGCAGCGCAGGGCTGCGAAGTCCCGAGGAGCGGGACTCGCGGGACCCGCGGGACCCGCGGGACCCGCGAGAACTCGCGATCAGAAAGCGCTCCAAAAGTATCGGAAAGAAAACAAATGCAGATTTACTGAAAGTCTGTCGTTTGTGCAACTGCAATCACTTTTTCACCGAGTCAACACAGCGCATGAATAGAGCATTAATAAAAGTGACAGCCTAAAACTGTATTTAAGACATTTACAACCATTTACATGTTTCGGGTGGTATTGATTGTAAACATTTGCCTTCTGGGTAACAAAAAGTTTAATGCACGTCATTAGGTCTGAGTTAAAAGTTTTTGTTTTGGAAACCCAGATGTAGTTCGTGTTCTCTTTCCTGTTTGGTGCGATCTAAACTGCGTGGCTTGATCCGGTCGGACTCTGGCGCAGAAGAAAATAGACTTGATCCGCAATTCTGTCGGAGAGCGGCGGAGTGGCGGAGCTGAGGCGCAGACCTGCGCAGCGCTTACGCGGGATGTGGAACGGGCTTCATTCATTCAGATGGCTGCGTAAGTTCTGCGCAGTGCGTGGCGCAGCGGAGCGGAGCGGAGACGCACGATGTGGAATTTGCCTGTAACTCTCTATTTAAGAAGCATTTGTTGGTCTGAGAACACGCGTCTTAAAGTGGAAGTGATGCACATTTGCAAATAAAACATGCACAATATTCACAGTCCCTTCAAAATAACATTCATCAAATAAAAATAAAAAGCTTATAGCAGAGTAGCCGCTTTCAGAACAATATATTTAAAATTCCAGCGCATTTCTCCTGCACAACACTGTCCCCCAGCACTGAACATGAAACAACTACACTGCCATATTTCCCCATGAGTAGGCTGTCAGAATCTTCACTTTTTGTTCGTGAAAGGTCTCTCTAAACTCGACACAGGCTCCGTAATAAACCCCGGCCCGGCACCGTGCACTAACGCATGTTGTCAGGTGGACAGGGCGACCCACGTGAACTCTTGTGCTCCTTCTTCCTCTGCCGTCTTTTGAGCAGGGAGTTGCGGGGGCTCATGGGAACTGTGGTCCGGGGCAGGGTGCTGGAGCTCTGGCTGCCCGGCCCCGACGACGTGGTGGTGGTGGAGCTGGACGAGAAGTTTGCCGACACCAGGGCTGGAAAAAGTAAGAAGAAATGATCGTGTTGTGTTAAAAAAAAGTATGGAGTATCAAAAATCAAAAATATGAATGCGTTGTACACCTGCTTTTCATGAATAAATTATAGGTGAAAGTGTATTGTCTATAGCAGTGGTTCTTAAACTAGTAAACTAGGGGTTGGGACCCCAATGGAGGTCACGAAATGATTTCTGGGGGTCCCCAGATGATGGGGGAAAATGAATACAATAGTGTTAAACGAGGCTTGACCCCCTTCAAATGCAGTGGTAAATGTAGATTCCTATTTGTTGGCCGATCAAAGTAATTTTTCTTTGTCTATATTCTCTAAATAAAACCAAACATTAGATATAAGGTTAATTTATCACTTTGCGTGTTGCCTATTTTTTGTGTTTGGGGTGAACTACTGTAATTTTGGGGGTCGCTACTGAAAAAGGTTTGAGAACCACTGGTCTATAGGGCTGTAGTCTTTAAGTCGTTTAGCCGATTGATCGTTCAATGGTGTTTTCAGTCGACCAGCATTGTTATTGTGCATTATTTTATTTTGATTAAAAGGATTTATACGACAAAAACAGCAAAAAAGTGAAGTTATGTAGTGAGTTAAAGAGCTAAAGATTTTGTAGTGAATCATAACTTCAATCTATATCTTATATATCTTAACATGTAACATGTAAATACAAATTTCCTTCTACGTTTCTGTATGAATTGTTATTTTTAGCGTTTTTTGTGTCACTCCTGGAAAGGTTTATAGTAGATTTAAATAAGATTTTGCATACCACCTGAAGGAGCTTGCATAACCACTCTGCCACAGTAACACAAGGAGAACAAGCATCCTTTAACCCAGTCATTCCAAACCTTTATTGTCTCACACACAGAGTACCCCATAACTTGAGTTAACATAACTTAAGGCAAATAAATGGGTTCTAAAGATCCTAAATTTACAGCTAATGACACTTTTTATTCAGATAAAAGTACTTTTCATTTACATTTTCATTTCAAAACCTTAAAGGAAATTTTTTTAGAATTTTTCATATTGTTACTAGCTTTTAAACATGCTCTTGAGTACATTAAATTTGTCGTCTCATGTTTTGAGACAAAAATAAAGTTTATTATGCACTCTATGAACCAGTTTGTCTACTGTCTACCCCGAAACTTTCAGCCAGCCAGCAGATGGCCCCTAGTGCTTACACAATTTAGTTATGGTATCACTTTAAGAGACACAATGATTAGCGTAGCAGTAGCAGTTCTTGTGTGTAGACGGCAGAAATGCTCAAAATGAGTCTGGCGATAATTTAAAGACCTAAAACAGCAGAAGATTTTCACATAAGTGACGTATATGATTTGAAAATCACGGATCGAGGGAGTTCAGCAGGAAGAAACGTTTTTGACACTCTGAGTGAGAGGATTTTCTTATGAACATTCCTCAAAACAGCATGAATGGAGATAAATGCTACTCCAGGTGTGTTTTTGATGACAGAAAATTGTATTGAACATGGTTAAAATCTCCAAAAAGTCTCTGTGTCAGAAAATGTGTCCTTTAACCCATTCCAAGTACCCCCTGGTAATGCTCCGCCGTACCCCTGGTTGGGAAACACTGCTCTAGCCCTCACTCTGCAGTGGTAACGCAGTACCAGATGTACCCTTACATTTGCAGTAGTCGATGGCGTTGATGGTGTTGTTGTTGGAGGCGGTCCACGTCTTGGTGAGAGTGGAGCTGGGGTTGAGGAGAGCGCTGGAGTTCTGGGGGTGACAGTAGTTTACACAGGGGTCCCACGAGTGAGGGTGGTCCGACTTATGCACCTTCACTGCAAACAAATACGGGAAAACACACCAACAGAAGCTCTGTTAGTGAGACACGCGGTTTATTCAGTTTGCTTTACGTTCAGTGCCACAGGTGCTTTTGTACATGCTCTATGGTTCTCAAGTGGTGCCCCGAAGATTTGGGGAAAAACTGAAACAGGACTTGATACTCTTTAAATGCAGTGGTAAATGTAGATTCCTATTTGCCGTAGTAATTTTTGTATAGGTCTATATTCTCCAAATAAAATAAAATATCGATACTTTATCACTTTGTGGTTGGTTTTGTATTTGGGGGTCGCGAATGCCATCTGTTGCCAATTTTGAGGGTCGCGACTGAAAAAGGGTGAGAACCACTATGGGATGGTGCTTTGGCCCGTGCGATTTGGAGGAAAGCGCTGACGTTACGCAGAGCTGGTTACCATGTGATTTCATCTTTTTTTTTTACTCAGAGTAATAAATACCACATGAGTGACTTGTGCTCGGTTAAAACTGAAAATACGTATGGAAAAGACTGAAATATCGGACTGAGATTAACAAATCCCTCCAGACATTTTGACATCATCATATTTCTAGCGGCAAGAAAGACGGCAATTAGGAAGAAATGGCTGACACAAACTGAACCGACGATCAAGGACTGAACTCAAATTATAATTGACATTTGTGAAAAAACACATTTGGACCCAATTTGAAAATTGACCTGTTTGACAAACTTTGGACAAAGTGGTCATTTATGTTGGACTAGATGTGCCATAGTTTGGTTGTAAGTACTGAGCTCTCCATACTTGGTGATGTAACTGAAGTTAAAGAAAATACTTACACAGCAGTCTTGTACTTTTAGTGTATTCTCAACAGGGGAAAAACTTCTCATTTACAACAACAAAGTCAGGTATCCCAACTTTAAACTATCTCTGTCATTTTTACAGCATCTAAATTTCATATTACTCCAAAGATCTATCCATATTAACCTCCTTCCACCCCATTTTGCTTCTGACTGCTACTGTTCCGTTTGTGTCGGCATTTCCAGATTTTACATTCATTTCAACGGAAACTTCCGCAATAAGAGACAACAAGAGCAAGAGTCTTTGAGTCAGCATTTGGTACAATTGGATGGTAAGTAAATAATGCTAACAGCAGCTGAGTGTAAATGCTATTGGGACGCTAAACCTGCAACTTTTCTGAAATAACGCCATGTTAACAACCTCCATAAGACTCAGTTGTGACTCTACTTGAATTAGTTGCTTTTAAAATACACACAATTTGCCAGGAAACATCTTTAAAGGGGGATAAGTTTTATATTGAAGTTTTCACAGGGTTTATAAAGGTTTCAAATTTAATTATTTTTAATGCCACAATCATGTCAGTAGAAGACATTTACGTTGTTTTGTTTGTTTTTTTTTTTGTTACAATTTACACTTTTATCATGTCAAAACTACTGGCTTGTAATCATTCCATTGGGCAGAAGAATGACAAGAATATAATAAACTACTTTATAATATTCAAAAAGCGAATTTACATGAAATTTAAACCGTGCACATGTATGTTCTGAACACTAGCTTTTACTATTTAGATGATTTGATCTAAGCTATTTACATCTAGATTCAATAAATGCTGTACATCTGGGATTCAAAATACATTTGAAAGTCACACGCACTGCTGACATGTACTGCGATAATTATTTGATCTTCTTTTTATTGTTATTGTTCAGACAGACACATCTTATTTCAAAATAGCTTTTAGATTGAATGCCTGTGGAGATTAAATTTAATGACTTTTAATGCTTTCTGATTCCCCGTAGAAACCCTGCTTGACCCACACCAGACCCCGCCCTCTCGTACGGCGCGCTGCAGACTGTATGTCCTGTCCCACGTGACATCTGCCCCGCTGTAGCTCGGACCGTGCCTCAGACCCACCTGTGTCGTGCTGCTTGTTGCTGAGCCGGGTCTGGTGTGACGGCAGGACCTCCAGCTTCACTAACTCGGTGGTGCTGGCCAAGAGCTGCGTGGCCTCCAGGACGGAGCAGTGTTCTGTGGACGTGCCGTCGATGGAGAGCAGGTGGTCCCCCGGGTGAAGGGCCCCGCACCTGAGGAGGAACACAGGGATTCAGCCAGGATCAGCCGCTCATTTTCACCTTCCAGTGCGAGTGCTTAGATGAGCGAAGAGCAAAACAACACACAACGTACACATCACCACAGACAGACACATTACAAATCTCATATGGGCCATATTTACATGGTCAGAAACATGAACAACAATCCTAATTGGAAGTCAAAGTTAAAACATGAATAAATTAAACATACTTTCACATTTCGTCTGTGATTGTCTTTGCTATAACACTTTTTGCTGTAGTTACCTTGTTAACAAATGTACAGTTATGAGAGAGGCCTTTAATGTTTAAAGGACATGTTATGCTACAGTGACTTTTTTGAGCTTTTAACCCTGTTCTAACAATGTTCAGTCATTAAAAATATGCATTTAGCTTCATTCATGCCATTTTGAAGAAAATGGTTGGTTTGAAAATCCTCTCCTCTCAGTCCGTCAAAAACACTTCCTGTTGAACTCGCTTGATCGCTGATGGTATTTTTCCGATTTTCAATGTCACTTATCCGAGAATCTTCTGCTGTTTTAAGTCCTTAAATCATCGCCAGACTTGCTCTGAGCATTTCTGACGTCTAAACATGGTCACTGCTGCTGCTAACCTGATCATAGTGTCTCTTAAAGTGATAACATAACTAAATTGTGTAAGCACTAGACGCCATCTACTGGCTGCATGCACTCAGTAAGTGTCAGGGCAGACAGCAGAGGAACTTCATTTAGTTAATTTAGTGCATAATGCACTTTTTTTTTTTTTCCAAAACATTTATTTGTAAGGTACTCAAGAACATGTTTAAAGGCTACGAACAATGAAACATGAAAAATGCACAATATTTGTTGGTTATAGACCCTTCTATATTATGTTTACATTCTGTATGTTCATTTTAAAGGACAAATATTATGCATTATTTGTATTATTTGCATTATTGTATTGTTTTTGACAGTCGGGAGGGGAGAAGGTTTGTGTGTGAATGTGTGAATGAAGCTAAAAGCTACTCAAGGTATATTTTTGATGATGGGACAATGTTAGAACATAGTTTAAGCAGACACAACAACATTTAATGTCGTCAAACATAAAAAAGAGAGCCAAGGTTTCTCAGGAGAGTTATCTTCAGATCGGCATCAGGAAATGTTGCAAGGCTGGTTTTCCGTGCAGAGATAGCAGGGGGCGACGATGGGTTTCAAATGGCCCGAAAATACATTTACAACCACCACACGGACTTATGAATATGTTTAATGAGGTCAAAATGTTACTTAGTTATACTTTATGAGCTCAAAGAAGTCACTGTAGCATAATGTGTCCTTTAAACATAAAAGGCCTCAGTTTTGCATCCTATTTGTCCTTTAACCTTTGTGCTCTCTTCAGTTGAGCTATGCACATTTTGTCAAAGAGCAATATACGTTTTCATATCAGGAAAAAAAACTACTTTTTGCATTTTTTTTTCTTTTTTTCTTTTTTTTTTTTTTGCATAAATTGCATGTTGAGTGATGTTTTGGACCCACCCATGAAAGTTTCACAGTAAGATTAAAAATTCTAAATGGGGTCAAAATGAAGGTAGCAGGAGGGTTAAAGGAGCAGCGTCTTAGATTAAAATTGCAATTTGAAATGTATTATAATGATTCACAGATAGTAGATTACAACTTTAAAACCCTCGTGCTCTCTTCATTTGAGCAATTCATTTGCATTTGGTCAAAGACAAATATATGTTTTCATATCAGGAAAAAAATACTTATTTTACTTTTTTTTAATTAAATAAATTGTATGTTAAATTTCATAGCAATGAAATAAAAACTAAAACAAAAAATCTAGACAGAGTCTTCTTCTTTAAGATTAAACCAGTAAAACATCTGTTTTTATCTTTTGATAATCTGTTGTTTGCAGTAAACTCATTAAGACATTTGATACATGAATACAAAAATGTCCGCCCATATGCATTATAGTGGTGACCGAAAGCTTCATCTACTGTTAAGATCCTGTAGAGGACATTATGAAAGCAGCACATTACATTTAGTATTATAAAGGCTTTATGCAAATGCTCTGCTGCTAATGTTCCTTGAATAAATGATACTGTATAGAACACTGGTGTGCAATACATTCAATCAGACTTGCAGATGAGATTTAAGTCAAACATATAGGAGGCACTTTGTAACTACATTTCTTTGTGAGGAGGATTTGACTCTTTCCATGTTAAAAAAGAAAGCAGTACTAAGATGGCTTCAAACCAAAGCTGAGATGCAGATGCAGAGTGTAGGTTCATGTAAAGCAGCCTCACCTGTCCACCACACTTCCTGCTTTGACCCGGTCGATGATGATGACCTGTTTGTTTCTGTGCGTGGTCGATGTTAGCGTGATTCCCAGCATTGCCCCCGGCGACTTTGCAATCTCCACCAGCAACGGACCTGACGCATTCGCCACTGTGTCTGAGAAGATACAAGGCGTATTAGTCTAAATAGTGAACTACAAATTCAGAGTAAGTTGTAATATGCAGAAAGTGGCATGTAGCAAGTAAGAGATGTGGATGTGATATTATTGTAATTATTGTGTAAATATCTGTCGTAACGGTGTAATATGTATCAAGATATAATAAATATGTAATATCCTTCACTTATTTTGCTCTGCAATCAGTATGTAAGTCCGGTGACGTCTCAAAAATGCGGGACTGTCCCAAAATTCAAGCATGTGTCCCAAATCTTGAATCCAGTAATTGTCCCGAAAAAACAGGGCTGGGCTGGCCATCTGGAGCACCAGGAGTTTTCCTGGTGTAACAGGCCGAACTCTACCCCCTGCCTGGAATATAATATGGTTAAAGTGACCTAGGGTCGATTGTACTGTGTATGTTTTGGCCTAAGCCATTTTATACTCCAGGTATATTCTGGTCCAGGCCAATTCCAAGCCCCCCAGACCACATGAGGATGTTTTGTTCTGTCAACAGCAAACCAAAGCATATGATCTTGTTAAAAGTGCACCAGAAAACAACGCCCTCAGGTGGCTGGGCGCTCCCTCAGAGATGGGCAGAGAAGATCGGTCACACAAAGTAGAGCTGCTGGTCCTCCCCACGAGAGGAGCCAGCTGATGCCTGCCTGGACGCCTCCCTGCTCGGACTGCTTCCTCCACAACCTGACCCCGGATAAAGTGGACAAAAATGGAAGGATGGACAGCCCTGTACTAATATAAACATGCTATTCCATTCATTTTAATAAAGCAGCAAAATCAAAACATTCATTTTGAAGTAGGTTGAACAGGTGCTGTTTGATTAATCAGCAATATTTTGTCCTTCTGACTGATTTGAGGCAGCATTTTGTTTCTTGTCATTTCCATCTATCCTATCTACTCCTGGGCATTTAAAACAATTTCCCCATCTCCATTCTATCTGATGCTTCCATAAATGAGACACGAGCTGAAATAGCACCTAATTTCCATTTCATCTGCTGTGTAGTGGCATTATATCAGAACGTGCCTTTGAACGCCCAGATATGTAGACCAGGGGATGTCCGCAATGCATTCTGGGTAGTCTGAATGCGGCCGTTTAGCCTAAGCTGAGCCCCGGGCAACAGTAAAGTGCCAACGCATCAAAAACACTGCTGCCATTTTCATTTAGTGTGTAAAGAACCAGGGGGAGTTTGGCTCGCAGCGGAGTTTTAGATCTGCTGTGAGCCAGACCATTGGATAGTGTTTATCGGCCATATTCTGCTACGTTTGTGAGCTTCTAGCCACGTTACGATGTTGCTCCCTCATCAAGAAAAAAACAGAGGTTGTATTTCAGTTCTATTTTGTTTGACTCTCAATACACTTGTCATTTATTGAGCAACAGCCCAGTCAGCTGTTGTTGTTTTTTCAACTCTCAACTTTATCCAGTTTCAAGTCTTCAGCTGCCTCACTCTTTGTGTTTGGACGGACTGGGAAGGACTGGCTCTCTTCTGTCACTCTTTAGTTTTTTAACTATTAATCAAAATACCTTTTCCTCAATGACTTGTACTCATAATCATTTTATTCTGCTGTATACAAATAACCGCTGCTGCAAGTCTATACTTCACAGCTGACAAGTTAAACTGACAGTATGAGCAGATATACTCTATCAAGAAACAAGCAGGTGTCACCAAACTGTTTGAAGTCAGAAGTAACTTTTTTTCTTGCTCTGGCGGTTTAAAGGGTTGGACTTGCACTCAGAAAACCTGCTCAGAGAATACTTTTTGTTGTTGCACAGTGTTCTTCACAGCTGACACCAGTATTGGTTGTACACTTAATGTGAAGCGGGCTTGGTGTGTATTTTGTGGGAGTCACTTGCAGACTGCCTGTTCCACCACTCCGGTGCACCGCAGTCCCGCATTTGACGAACATCGAGCAGATTCACGTGGTGGTGCACGAGAACAATTGTACTCACTTTATTCCTGAAGTTGTCATGGGCGCCGCCATCATTTTTCCATTGTATTAGTTTACATGGGGCAGGCAAACTCAACAGAAAATAAGTTCTACATGAACTGCAACACAGTCTACTTTCAATATTATTTTAGCGGCTTTTATCAGAAAATCGCTCTCGCTAACAGAGAAACCAACCAAGAGGTCATTAGCCAGCCATTGTGCTGTGTCTAGTGCCCATGAGTCCTCTCGTGGTCCATGAAGCTCCTCTGTGTTAAGTCCCTATACCAGGTTTGCTATATCAGCTCAAAGTTCACTAGCTATTGTTTTGAGCTTGGTTCACTCTGCTGCTGGTTACTTCACATTCTTCTAGCGTCTTCAAGAAACTGTATCAGGATAGTCGAATAAGAGGGAAGGAGCGGTTGGATAGTTTTTGCTCATTCGTGTCTGCAACTGTCTAAATGTTTAAATGACCAAGTGTTGTTATGTTAATGCTGTAATAAATGTATATTTTTGTTTACTATTATATGAAAAAATCGCAATAAACATTTGAATAATAAAACATTTCAGTTTTTTTTCATCTACATTCACACTGTCCTCACCCATGATGGTGACGTCGTACTCGATCTGGAAGAGGGCCTCCTGTCCGCACTGGGCCAGCAGACTGAGGGCCTCACCGTGAGAGCAGGAGTGCAGAGGGACCCCATCCACACTGAGCAGGCGGTCCCCCGGTCTGAGGGTGCCTTCCCTGAGCACACACAGGGCAGGGGGTTACACGTGTTATTTATGAGAGTTTGAATATGAGAAAAACAAACATCAATACAATACAATAGAACTCCATAGAAGTAGGTAGAAGTCAAAGGAGGAAGAAGTACTCAGTTTTGTTACTGAAGTAAAGTACAGATACATGCTTCATGTTTAGTCCTGACTCTGGAGGCCGGTCCCTGAGCTCCTTTAACATTTTTTCTGTTCTGTGTAAAACAGATGGGACAAGTCTTACCTGTCTGCTGGGCCTCCTGGTCTGACATAAGTCACCACTAGGGGGCGTGTTTTGTGCCAGTCCTCATGAGTTCCACCTGAAAAAGCACGGAAGAGCAAAAGAATACACTTTGAAAAACACACACGAGGGAAATAATTAATAATGAAAGGAAATATAAATAAATTCCAAATACAACTGTACTGGGAAATTACTGAGAGCCTCCATATTTTGAGACTAGATCTTGATCAACAAGTCCAATACCTTTATTGGTTATTTGATATATGTCTTTGAAGAAGATCCCTTTTGGCTAAATATGTTATGCATTTTTTGAATTGTTATTAGCTTCTTGAGTACGTTAACTTTGGCATTTCATGTTTTAGAACTAAAACAATTTACACATATTATAATTTAAAGTGCGTGTGACAGGTTTTTATGATTTTCTAATTTTGGCTTTATTTGGTGTATTAATACCAGTTGTAAATATAAATTATAGTTTTACATTAATCAAGTGGCCGTTAGTGGAGAAAAACTGAAAAATCTGTTGTAAGTTACAGGAAGTAAACAAATTGATGACATGACACTAGGGAGACAAAGTTTATGCATAATTTACACAAAATAAACGACTTTTTTGACCCATTAAACAGTAATTCAGCAAAATAAAGGTGTTCACATGTACTATATTTGTCAAATAAAAAAAATCTGTGACATTAGATGAGTTTTGGCCAGTGTACAGAATGGTTTCTTTGTAATTTCCCTAGTGTGATGTCATCATTTACAACCAGGAAGTGAAATTAAAAACCTAAAACATTTCTAAACTAGAATTAAATTTGTCAAGTATTTAGGAAACTTTGAAATATATTTATCGTGCATTGCATTTTAGTGAAATGAGTAGTCCAACCTGTCATAGGCCCTTTAATAATAATAATATACATCTCAGTTATCTCAGCTGCACTTTAGGCAGCTGCATAACGCTTACACAAGTTAATACAAACTATCTGAGAGGTCTTCAAGAAATGCTAATTAGCTGTAGCAGTGTACTGTAGTGATCGTGTTTAGATGACAAAGATGCTCAGAACGAGTCTGCGGAGAGGATTCCTCAAACTAGTGTGAATGAAGCTAACTGCAATGCCAGGTATGTTTTGGATGACGGAACATTGTTAGAACACGGTTAAAAAGAAAAGTCACTATAGCAGAATACATTATGTGTCTTTTAAAATGCGTCCCACCATAGAATATTTCATTCACTCATCAGTGTGCCTTGGATCATCTTTGCCTCCTTCTACTTCACTTTATGCACAGGTAAGTTTTGATCATTTTATTTGACCCCCTCACAAAGTTTGAACAGTTCAGGTTCAAAGCCAGCTGTATCCTGCAGTGTTTTCATTCATCACTTGTTAACGTACCTCTGAGGACGAAGCCGAAGCTGCTCCCTTCTTTGTGCAAACAGATGTCGATTGTCTTTGAGATGAGCCCTGAGCTGCTGTCCGGCGCTTTTACCCACGAGCAATGAACAAGCACAAACACAAGAAGTATTGCATTATTAGAACTTATCTGCAATATACTCTGGCAATATTCTAAATCCAATAATGCGGTGGAGCTGAAACTAAATCTGCACGGGAAATGAAACGCAGGTGACATTCAAAGTGTTATTAAAAAGGGTTTGCAAATAAAACTTGTGTACTCAATATGAAAGCATGAATATTAGCTCTACCTATGATGTCAAAAAATTGGGGGAATTTGAAACGGAGTATTTTGTGAGGCTTGGGAAAATAGCAGGGAAGATGACCTCGTAACCCAGATTAATGAAACAAGCGTGAATGAAACAAAATACAAGTACAACTATATTTTAGATGAGGGTATGTCATAACAAATCAAAAAAGTACATTTAGCGTATCAATGGAAATGCAAACGTAAATTTGTGGAATATGGAAAAGTCAGCCGGGTAAAAAAACAAAAACAAAAAAAAAACGACTTAACTTTTGTACTTCAATGCAGAAAAATAATTTGTACTTTTGTTTTGATCTGATGTGATGTGCATGTCTCTATTTTTTACACATTTAGCAATACATTTGTAAGTACCTTCATAGACATGTACGTTTATGGACGCGGTTTTGATGCTAAGATAATTTAGCAATTTAGTTAGTCCCAGAAAATTTGAGGGACTCCAGAATTAGTTAGCATTAGCCCGCAAAAAACGCAGGCTAATGTTATGAAAAAAAGTTATGAAAATTACAGAACGTGTTGGCTAGTACCAACGCATCAAGCACATTTGGGTTAAAGGGGCTGTACCTGATTTCTACTGTTTTGAAACGTGAAAAGCAGAATTAGTTCATGTTCCCATTTTTTGCATGTAATTAAGTAAAATCTATGTTGTCCCAGTACAGATATATTGTAAATTCATCTATTCGAGTGAACATGCAGCATCTATTTATAAAGCGTTTTATTAAGCAGGAAGTGCACTGTTAGCATGCTAATGTCTGTTAGCTTTACCATTATGCTCTGGACTCAGAAGTGCTTATAAACTCATGACAGTGAACATTTAAGATGCTGGAACTGTATTGGGAAAGTGAGTGATGCATGTGACGTGAACTAGTTTTGTTTTTCATGTTTACTAACGTGAAAAATAAGGTACAGCCCCTTTAAAGCACAGTGGAGTGTTCAGATTTGCGTAATTGGTTTGCAGTTGGAGTTGGTTTCGATTCAAATAGGTTTTATACAAACAATAAAAACAGATACTAGATCTACGGTTGGAAAAACTAGAAAGTGCCCAGATACTGATCAAAAAAAGAAAAAATACACATACAACCATAAAAAAGCCCACAACTAAAAACTTCACAGTCATTATTGAAAGGAATCACACAGATGAACAAGGTGCAATTTACATCTTATTTAGAAAACAAACACTTGCAGGGACAAAGCTGTTTTTAAAGCACTTTGTTTTGCATCTTGGGACCAGGAACCTTTGCAGATTGAAGACACCGAAAGTCACTGTGCAGAGATAGAGACTGCCATACCATGAGACCAAACAAAATGATAGAGACAGATCCAATAAAAACTTAAACTTAAAAAAAAGTCATCATGGTTTTACAGTTCTCATCAAAGTTCAGTTTTGAGTCAATAATTGTCCCAAGGTATTTATATGACTCCGCCCACTGCATGGTTTCTCTTTGTATGTGAAAAAAGACATGCTAGACAATCAGCTTTGTCAGCATCAGTCCAGCTAAATTAGCATTATCATCATTATTTTAGATTTTTGTATGAAGTTTTCTGGTAATTTAAGGAAACCATCAAAACAGTTTGAAATGGTGACATTATATTGCGTGTTTTACTGAGCTAATGTTGATAATGAGCCAAGGAAGTTATAATAAAATATGTACTTTTTACTTTTATCTGATTTTCTTTTGTAAAATCATTGAATATGTACATGATCCAAACCAAACAAAAACACAACAACATCAAATTATTATGAGTAGAAAATACCACAAGCACTTAAAAACTTTGAGACTAAAAACAGCTACTGTCAAGGTGTTGAACTGTGTAACGGAGGCTTTTTCAGGACTGAAATGATCTAAAAAGGTCTGGTAAAGATGGATGAATGAATTTTAAAAACAAAGAGGAGCTTGGGAGTGAAAGAACAACTGTATTCCCTATTTCCAAAACATGAATGAAAGAGAAAAAATACAACTTTAAGTATATTTTTGATGACAGGAAATGGTTAAAAGCTAAAAAAAAAAAAAAGACTATTTAGCATAACATAGGGCCTCTAATAGATGTTTAAGCATGTAAGCTATACAAGTGTAATACCAGTGTGTACCTGTAGGGGGCAGTTCATACTCCACCTCCAGCAGCACTCTCTCGCCCACGTTCTTTAACAAACTGATGATCTCTTCGTGTCGGAGTTTGGTCAAGTTTATCCCGTTGACTGACTTTATGTAATCCCCAATGTTTAGCTGGTCACTTCTGCAGAAAAACAAAGCACGTTCAGGAAAAATGTACACAAAAGAATAAAAAAAAATGGATTTAGTAAAACATTTAATTAAGGAGATTCAAAAAGTATAAGTGATATTGAGTTCACTATACCCACTGCCACAATATTACAAAGATCAGACGAAAAAAAAAGATCATTCTTAATTTTCAATCGGAGTAACCTTTAAAAGTCTTTAAAAAAACAGAAAGACGAGTTCAGTTTAAACTCTTTGCAGAGGTCCACATGTTCTGCACACTTACCTTTTACATTCTGAGCATCCTAATCCTAAACCGCAAGGGGTTTATAAGCACTTTTCACCACTTTCAGAAGGAAAAGCTAACGGTAAAGCTAACAAGAGCTAGCATGCTAACGGCACATTTCCTGCTTCACGGAGAATAAAACGTTTTATAATTAGCTGTCGAAATTCCTCTAAAGTAATAAATATAATATATACTCCACAATAGTTCTAAATGGGTTAGTCCAGGGCCATTTTCCATGGGTGAAAAATGCCAAAAATTGATGTTAATAAAATGTTTACGATCAGCCTCATGATACATTCTTAAACTGCAGGGGCGTAGAGGCGCTACATTTTGTAAGAAGCATGTATTTATCTTTGCACAAAAAGACAAACCAGCCGGCACCAAACAGATTTTATGGATGGTTTTGTCCTCAGGGCAAGAAACATGTCCAGCTCTTTTGAAAAATGAAAAACATGTAACACACAGGCTTTAACAACATCTGCAGAACTGAACCAGGACTAAACCAGAACTAAACCGGGTCTAAACTGTGTCTAAGCCAGGTCTAAACCAGGACTAAACCAGGTCTAAACTGAGTCTAAACCAGGACTAAACCAGGACTAAACCGGGTCTAAACTGGGTCTAAACCAGGTCTAAACCAGGACTAAACCAAGTCTAAACTGAGTCTAAACCAGGTCTAAACCAGGACTAAACCAGGACTAAATCAATAGCAAGAGATATTAAAAGATATTTTGTATATTTTTGGCAGATGGGTTGAGGGCCGGATCATGTCCCTTGAACGGCCTGATTTTGACCCCGGGCCTTAAGTTGAAGAGCCCTGCCCTAACACTTCAATCATAAATCTTTTTCAGACAAACCTTTATATGCAAAACATGAATAAGTTTGGCTCGGACCGCTAACACGTACTAGATGTGGCCTGCCGAGGAAAAAGTGTGGCCACTTCTGCTCACGTGTTTGGACTAGTTTTGCTTGCTGGTTTTGAACTGTTCTGTACTGGTGGTTCCGTCCTTTCACAGACAAGGAAAGAAGTAAACAACAGACTTACTGCTGTTATATTCTAACTGAGGTGCGTGATTCGACAAAGGAATGACTAAAATACGAACTTTTAAATACTCTTAAGACCATTTTTGGCTTTAAACTAAACTAAACTAAAGGCGCTCATAATTCACATGCACGTTCACGTATACACACGTTGGAAAGACATTATATTTCCAGTTTCCCTAGAAAACAACCCGTTTCGACACCTTCACTTGCTCTAATTTGTTTAGTCATAAAACTTTACAACCAGAGAGTTCCAAACATACGAGTTATCTTTTGTCCTCACCTGGCTGCCAGGCCGCCCGGTCTGAGGTTTGACACTCTGGGCTTGCCGTCCTTGTCTGTTCCGCCGGAGATGGTGAGTCCCAGAGTGCTGCCCTCCTTCTTCACCAGCTCCACCAGAGTCACCCCCCGCAAAGCTTCTGCCCAGAACACACACGGGCCACAAAACACACACACACGGGCCACAAAACACACACACACACACGGGCCACAAAACACAAACACAGGCCACAAAACATACACACGGGCCACAAAACACACACACACAGGCCACAAAACACACACACAGGCCACAAAACATACACACGGGCCACAAAACACACACACACGGGCCACAAAACACACACACGGGCCACAAAACACACAAAACACACACACACAGGCCACAAAACACACACACACGGACCACAAAACACACACACAGACCACAAAACACACAAAATACACACAACACGACAAAACACACATGCGGACCACAAAACACACACACGGACCACAAAACACACACACAGACCACAACACACACAAGGACCACAAAAGACACACACGCGGACCACAAAACACACACAAGGACCACAAAACACACACATGGACCACAAAAGACACACACGGACCACAAAAGACATACACGCGGATCACAAAACACACACATGGATCACAAAACACACACATGGACCACAAAACACACACACGGACCACAAAAGACATACACGCGGATCACAAAAGACACACACGCGGACCACAAAACACACACACGGACCACAAAAGACACACATGGACCACATCACAAACACAACCCAAAGCACACGGACACAAGACAGGAGCAGAGAGAAAAACGGTCAACGACATGTGGAGATTCAACTAGTGACATGAGAACCAAATATCGTTATAGTACAAATGAGTTTTACCAAGTGCCCAAACAACCAACACCATAAACTCTCCCAAACAAAGGCCTATTTTTCCCAAAAAGTCTGACTAAAATGAGCCCCAAGTCAAGCTAAAGCTGTTCTTGAAGCCGTTGGAGCACAAACAATCAGCAGGGATCGTTGTGAAGCTGAGACGTTTTAGCCTCTGATGTTTGATTTACTCTAAAAGTGTGAACAAGCTCTGCTCAGAGGAAAATCAGATTTTCAATTCTGCTTAGTGTTTCTTTGGTAAATAAAAGGAGCTGGTGTCTGGAGGATGCTCTGATTAACTCTAGATTGGGTGTTTGTTGGGTTTAAACAATTCCTCTTTCAAAAAAAAATGTTCTCAGTTTGTTTTTGAGTACAAGCCGATCCCGATTCATTCCAGAATGGTTAATTTGACTGGAAATAAGCTCATAGCTTTCATTTTATATTTAACATGTCCAACAGCTTGATAGTTTACTTTTATCCGATGGTGGACAAAAAGGAATGGATAAAGTGAAAGTCTCACGTCCCAGCGGTGCGACAACCTCATGGTAACAGCAGACATATTACACAAAATTGAGCTTTTAATCGTGTTAAAGGCACTGGACCTGGAGTTTACAGTCTTAAAAATAGAACTAGTTAAACCTTGTGCACTTACGCAGTCATTCTGAGCATCATTATTATTCACTGCAATGAGTTTTTAAAGTCTATATGACAGGTTTTCATGCTTTTCTAATTCTGACTTACTTTGGTGGGAGGGCACCTGTGGTAAATATTCATCATAGTTTTACATCTTTGAAGTTGCAGTTTGTGGAGAAATTTAGAAAAATAAAAGTTTAAAATGATAGGAAGTAGTGCTGAGTTCTAAAATGGAATCCCTCTGTGATGTCATCAAAAAGCGACACACAGTTGAAAGTAAAGTAAAGACAGTTAACATTCAACTAATTCATCTTTCTGACAGTTTAAACTGTCATTCAACAAAATGATGGCGTTATCAGGTATTATTATTTGTCAAATCATAACTATTGTGTAATCTATCTGGATTTTGGCCCTTGTTTTCAAAATAGTTGCTAGGTAACAGCTGTAGAATGACCTGTACCTAAGTCATGTTTGCTGCCCATGACCAACCAGGAAGTAACATTATAAACATAAAAAAAAACTGACAAACTGGGGACAAATAGGAAATATGTTTGGTAAAATCTTAAATATAATCATGTTCACGACATTTTTAGTGAAATGGGACGTCTAACTTTTCCACAGCACACGGTAAGGCTAACAACAACTAGCATGCTAACAGTGCACTTAATACATTGTGAAGAGTAAAACACTCAATGATTAGATTAGATAGATCAGATTATAATAGACTCTTTTTCACCCGAATATTCTTTTCCAACAGTGCCAAAACAGATTTTTACTTTATTACATGAAAAAGTGCAGCCTCTTTAATAACAGTTTTCTCTCTACATCCATTTACTTAGAGTTGAATTTGGATTGATTCTTGCATGTTTGAGTACCTCCTGCAATTGAGGCGTCAGAGCACAGAAATAGAGCTGTGCGATGGCAGAAATGTTGGTATCGATCAATGTTTAGAGCCAGTATTGCAATATTGATACAGATACAGATACTAATTTCTTAAGTTTAACATTACAGCATGGTTAATATATGCAGAAAATTACTTTAAAATTGTGTATTTCACCTATAAATAAAACTTGAAGCAGAACTAAGTAGCTTCAGCGACAGAGCTCCCCCTGCAGGTCTATTGTGAAAATGCACTCCATGTAAAAACACGGCAAAAGCTTTTTATTTTTTTTTAATTTTCCCTTCCTTTTCATTGAAATATGGAAGTACAATCACATACAAGAACATTTCATGTCTTCAAACGCCCAGAAAATACATTTACAACCATCACACGGACTTACAAAGACGTTTAATACGTCACACATACATGTGTGCAATGTGTTATACATAATTTTACATAAAAAAAGAGTCTGTCGGGAGGTGTCTTGACTCGGGTGTCTCTGTGATTTAGTTTAGATTCTCGTTTCTGTGCACAGCCTTGTAGTTTAGAGCGTTTTGATCCATGCACCTTTGTCCTGTCTGGGTTATTCATTTCCTTCTAAGCACTGGCTCTGACGCTTTGAACGAGGAGAAAAAAGGTGAAGGAAAGAGGAGTTAAGCGCTGAAGCTGGAGACGAGCTGCTGCTGATCTAATGAGATAAAACCAGTGGTGGAAGAAGTACTCAATTTTAAGTAAAAGTATCACATTAAAAAATCTACCGTTAAACGTGTTGAAGTACCTATTTAAAAATGTACTTCAAGAATAAAAAGTATTTCATGCAAATTATGAGACCAGTTTAACGTATTAAATGGTGTAATTTTGGTAAAGAATTTAATTTTGATCAACAAAGGTCTAATCGAATGAATTTCTTAATTTTTGTAGAGAAGTAAATATTTTTGTTTGCTTGCTGAGCAGAATGTTACCGTCAACGTGCTAAAAATAACCCTTAAACAACACAAAAAGTACTTTCTACTTTTCAGTCCAGTTTAAAATGTGGTTGAGTAAACAGTACAGATACTTGGTCTCAAATGAAGTGACGTAAAAGTATTCATGGTAAAAACAACTTAAGTAAAGTACAGATACCTAAAAATTGTACTTTAGCACAGTACTTTTACTTTTGTACTTTGTTACTTTCCACCACTGGCTAAAACTGTTGCTAAATGTGAATAAATAAATAATAAAAAACAGTAAAAGATCAATCTTACTGTCTGTGGGCGAGGACAGACTGTCTACTTATAGTTCTTTCAAAAAATGTTCAAGTTCAAAAGTGTCATGGAGCCATTAAAAAAACAATACATCTACTGCTGTGGCTTTTAATGGAAAGTCAGTGGACAAGTTTATATTTTTAAGTTGTTTTAGATATTTCTGTTAAAAATGAACATGAACATGCAAAAAGATTATCTATGTATGTACCAGAAGGGAAAAAACAGGTAAAATTGTTATCCAGATGTTGTACACTTTTTGCACACAATATGCAACTAAAACATACCTATTTAACAGACAATTTTTTATATTTTTTCATACGGAAACAACATTAAGATGGCAGTCAAACAGCATAATATCATCTACATATAATAACGTTTCAGAAAATTGGTCACGCAGTTCAGAGTATGTAAAATAGAAAAAGTAGAGGTCCGAGTATACTGCCTTGTGGGACACTATATTGCTGTTTAGGAGTTTGGATGTGACTAAGAGAAATGAAAAGCTAGAGTTTGGCCGACAAAACAGAATAATTCAACGCTTCAAAAGATTTACAGATACATTTAGAAAGAGAAAGAGTCTGTCGAACAAAATAGTAGCCCTTTAAATAATATCCTGTCTGAAAGAGATGGAGGTGAGTGACAACCAAAGCACACATTCTAATCCCTCCTCAGAGAGAGTCAGTCAGGATCTGCTCAAAGTGCACATTTGCATAAACCTCTGCTCAGTCACAAATGCGTTGTGGAGTCCTCCAGTCCCCCAAGTGCGTCTCTTTAATGTGTTTTCAGGGGAATAGAGAGGCTATGCAAAACTGACTTTAGAGCGTTTGTCATGGTATAATGTTAGTGCCTTGAACAAATCAGAGGTGCTGTAACACAAATGTAAGGAAACAGAATAAAGTACTTCATGTTTTCAGCTTTTATAGGAAGGGTTTGTAGCCTGTGTCCTTACGGTTTTTAAAAAGGAACAACCACGAGGATATAACTTCGACGACTTATCCATCACGATAATTCATTTTTTTGTATTTAAAACAGAACTAAGTAACATTTTGACCTTATTAAACGTCTTTGTAAGTCCGTGTGGTGGTTGCAAATGTATTTTCGGGGCGTTTCAATCTCCTGTCGGCGCCCCCTGCTGTCTCTGCACGGAAAACCAAAAGACCAACCCGAACACAACCGTCCAGAGAAACTCTTTTTTTATATTTGGTAACGTTAATGTTTTTGTATGTGATTGTACTTCCTTATTTCAACAAAAAGAAGCAGTGTATTCTCCCAACAGAGCTGCAGGGGGAGCTCTCGAACATTGTTAACACTAAAAACGATTTCTGATTTGAGCATGTACCCTCCCTTTAGGTTCCCAGAAGCAACATACTAACATCATCAAAGTTTTATACAATAAATTGTAGAAAACTGTAAGAATAATATAAGTGGATGGGTCAGACTGATGTAACAGTGACTGAACTAAACATGTTTAAGACGGTTACAGCAAGAACTTCTACAGGCTGTAAAAATAGTTATGAGTAAATAATATATATCTTATTATTTAGTCATAACTGAGCATACCTAAACTGCACTTTTTAACTGTACTAAGAATTATCTGGGGCTGAGGTTCTGAGATCTCACTATCACGCCAACTTAGAAGCAATATTAATAATGCAAAATTAACTTTTTAGAGCTTTGTTCCCTCATCAAAAACATATCAAGTTGTAGTCCGTTTCTTTCCCGCTTGTTTCATGAATTCTGTTTACAAGGTCCTCTCCCTTAGTGCTTCAGAAACATGCGTTTAAAACTTTGCTCATTTGTGATTTCAACGGGGTTAACAAAGAGGTCCAGCACTGTATTTACTGTGCTACATTGTGATTTTTTTCAGATGCTTAGTTTCAAATTCTACGTTCCATTATGTCCGTTGTAATGTGCAACACTGATCCAAAACGGCTTCATGACAGAATCAGCTGACTTCTTGTTCAAAACTGCAGAACTGATAAACCTCTTCATAGTAGCATTTCACTTTATCAAGCAGCCATTTACATGTTTTTAACTTTGAAAAGTGGCTATATGACCTTTAGAACCCTGCATTTATGAGCCAGAGTGTACAAATTCTATATTCATCAATTCTAGTGCTGTGGGGGGAGATAGGGGGTGGATGAAAGAAGGAATTGAGCACTCAAGCCTCAGCTGAAGGACATTACAGGATTAACTCAAGCATGCAGGAATCAAATATAATACAACGCTGAGTAAACTAATGATGAGGAAATATTAACGGACACATATGCATTATTTATTTACTGTTATTGTACAGTAAAAAATCCCTTAGGGCTCGATCTACTGACAGCAGACAGAATTAAATAAGTGAGCATGCAGCGACGAGATTGTAATGGTTGCGATTTGAGGCAGAAATGTTCAGAATCAAAACACAAATCCCGAATCTGGGAAATTCAGAATGGAGTGTTTCTGACGCCCTGACTTTCTAAAGAGGAATCATCAAATTAGCCTGAATGAAGCAAAATACAAACCTTACATGTTTTTGATGACAGAACACTGTTGTAACATGATTAAAATCTCAAAAAAGTCAATTTTCCATAATATGTGGTCTTTAAAAGCTCATAAAAGTAGATTTAGCGTTTTAAGTCTCCTGAAATCATCGCCATGCTCATTGTGAACATTTCTAATCCATTCATTACAACTGTGTGCTTACATCAACATGTCGGGGCAAGCTAGCTTTCGTTGAGCTCCCCTGTGTAATTCCCTGTGCTGCCAGTAGATGGAGTGCTAACACCAATCCTAATGAGGGAACACCTGACTGAGAGAAAGTAATGCATGGTTTTCAGTACATGCATTATTTTAGGCTGTAAAACATGAGATGTCAAAGCTGAGGTACACAGCATATTTATTTAGCATATTTAAGGACAATAACAAAAAGTCATAATGCATAATGTGTGTGTTAATTAAATAGCAAACAGAGGTGGTGCTGGAGGTGCATGTACCTGGTATACTGTGTCTCCTGGTGGACAGCGTGTGTTCTGTGATGTCCTTGGTCTTTCCGTACGGTCCATCATCTGCAAACACAGAAAACGAAAACTTTAGTGGCTGTCGGGTCAATGCCATAACGATGTCCGCACATTCGAGCATTTCCAAAGCATCGTATGGGTAAAAAGACGTCAAAAACACCAAAGGGCTGCACAATATATCAAAAAAAATATCGTTATTGCACTTGTTGTGATCGCAGTGTGCATATCGCAGATGGGTGATCTTTTTTATGGTTAAATGCATTAATCTTGCGTTTCTTGTGCGCCTGAGCTTGTTTTTTTTTTTTTTTTACTGTTTTTACCAATTAGACTCAAAAGTTCACCCCCAAAAGTGCTGTTTTGCGAGGTACAGTAGTGAATGTTTAAGTGTTTAAGTTAAACCTCTTCCTCATAACCTCTTAACTTTTCACACTATTTCACTCGAATGAAGGTGAATAAAATGTCTGAAATGTTTAAAATGCCTGAGTAATGTATTTTTATGGTTTGCGCAGAAATTGACAAAACAACTCCAGGTTTTAACACTCCAAAGTTCTGCAAACGTGTCTATATTACCTAAGCTACAATATTTTAAAGTAAGAGTTGAGTTATCCTTTATACCTGCAAAAGAAATGAAAAATATATGCAAATGAGGAACAATATTGCAAGAATATCGTTATCACAATACTCAACACCCATGTCACATATCGCGCTCATTTCCAGTGTCATGCAGCCCTAAAGGGGACCTCACAACATCATCAAAAAGTCAGAATATTATGATATAATTTGACATTTCACAGTCAAAGTACAATTGTTTTAACCTTAGTAACTCTATCCACATGAAACAAAAACTGTCAACAACATTTTTTGTTTTGTTTTTTTATTTGGTGGCTGGCTCATTTTCCATAACATCTCCACAGAGACAAGCAAGCGATGGACCCTAAATCAAAAGCGTTTTTTGGGACAAGAAAAGAATGTGGAGTCAATCTCTAATAATGATATTTTATGGATTTAATCAGGATATTTCAGTCAACAATGAATCTACCATTTGTAGGTTCAGGGTTGCCAGGCTTCAGCAACCAAACCCACACACGAATGTCTGAAAAACAGCCCAATACCCGTGGAATGTACAGTGTGGCTGTATTTTCCACTGGATTTGTGAAAGTAGCACTCCTCCGATGACACATACACCTACTTTCTCGCACACAAATAGGCTTTTAGGATGGGAAGATTTGTCACTGAAATTCAGGACTTTCATTAGGAAATGCTGTATTTTTGGTCCAACTCATGGAGAATATTTCTCACCCATGACAGCTCCTAAAACCAGATAATGACCATCTATTTTCACCCATCCTTGCCTGGTGTCTTTTAATTGAGTGACTGCCTATGCCTATAGGCAGTCACTATTTGTTCTTGTATTTTCCGTTTTTTCGGCACGTTTCACAGGCCGCAGTTTTTAAATTCTTTGATTTTTTTTTTGCATTTTTCAATACTTCCTAGTCTTCTAATGTCTGCTATTACTTTTGGTACATGTACCTTTTGTAGTTTTTTCATAATTTGCCGAGCAATTTTTCCCTATCTCTTACAGTGGGAGCCTTTCTGTTGGTCCTCTACAAGAAAGTTTGCTGTTTGAACCATTTTAGTCAGGTGCATGGTGGCAGAGCGGCTAGAGCTTCTGCCTCCCAATAAGGAGGTTGTGGGTACGAATCCCGGACCAGACCAACATCTCATGAATTCAATTGCGCAGTCACTCGCAATAGCTTCAGCTATTGCAACAGCATCTAGTTGTAATTGTTCCCAAATTCAAACTATTATTAAAAGAGTATGTTATATAGATATAGTTTGGATAGTTAACATGAATAAAAATGCACATTGTCGTGCTCATTTTGTTTCATTATTTTTGATTTATTGTTCAGTGTTGCTTATTTGGAAAACCCTCTGGCATGAAAGGAATGCAATCCACTTTTTGTGACGAAAAAAAGCTTTCCAACAAAATATGGGCTGTCTCTGCAGATAAAATATACACTTCCACCCTTAAAAAATTAAAAAGGAACAACGATAGACCTCATTTGTAAACAAAACACCTGCATTTTTAAAGCTAGTACATTCTATAAATTGGCTCCAATGCATTTTCATGTTAGCGTTAGCCTCCAAACCTCACAAATCCCAAACATCACAGGGTTGTTTTAATGGCTGATAACTACTCACCACATGTGAGTAACACCAGCACCTCGTTAGAAAACATTACCACATGTAGCTCTGTTTAATGTAGACTATTAACATTAGTGATTAGTGCCAACAATAGCATACATGTTAACAAGCACGTAATAAACATTCTTTAATCTAACGTTACACTGGACAATAATGCACCAAAAATGTAGCATGACACCACTTTGATAAGGAAATTTTGGTTCTATCCCCATCACCACAGGCATCTTTACATTTGAAGTATTTTAAACTTTTGATCACAGGTTGATTGAATTGATTGTTTGGCACATCACATGACAATAAAGATACGTTATATTAATGATTAAATTGATTACAGATTATTGTGTGTAACAGTAAAAATTTTCTTCCTGTCACAAGGGGATGGATTGTAATCGCAATTATTAGTTTTGTATTCTCATCCTGACTTGTCCATTCTGAATTGCTAAGGTTAACTTTAACAGAGTCACGTCTTTGTCAGCTCCACCAGGTTGGAGCCCAATTGACCCAGGTCACCACAGCTGTTGTTTTCCTGCAGATATTGCTAATCATGTGTGTCCTTGCTCTGGTTTCACACTGATGTTTCATGTTGTCTCCTCATGATGTGATTACTATGTCTCTGTCCAAGTATAAAATGCATGTGTTTTGACTGTTATGTACCTCCGTCGACCAGGGAGAGGTCACTCTGTCAGGGACAGTCGTCATGCACGTTTGGTACCAGTGAATAAATCATTCTTATTGATCAGACTCGTTCTCTCTGCATTTTTATTGTTTAACTTGTTTCTACAACGGCAATTCTCCTGTAACACCGGCAAACGTTAGTGAGCTTTAGAAAAAGAGCTGAAAGTTAGCGATTGACTGTCATTACTTGTTGCCAAATGTAACAAAAATGTGAACAACATCTGTTTGTCTCCGCTGTCTTTAAAAAGCAAATTATTCTTATTCTTATTATTCAGCTGCTTTATTAAAATTAATGGGATAGAAAGTTTTAACAGTACAGTACAGGTTGTGTGCAGCTATTTTAAACACTCAATCGAAGCGCAGTACTAAAGCAGCAGTCTGAACCATCAAATACTGTAATCAGATCTCATTTTTGGCTCCGTTATCTCTTCTCCTACGTGTCACTAAAGCGGAGCTGTGTGTACGTTAGCGTTAGCCCTGCTAGCGAGGCTGCTGTTTCTGTTTCTGTTTCTCTCTGCTCACATTAAGCTTGTGTGAGTCATCCACAGCCCTGATGAGAGGAGACTGAACTGGGACGAGGAGCACGCTGCACTCCCACTCACAGCTCTGTTCCCCAGGATTACAGAAAGAGGTCTGTTCTGCTTTTACAGAAAATATAATCCAGACTTTTTATTATGATCATGTGTGAAATCTGCAGCGTCAGTGTTGCTTAATTGGACCGCTTTGGATTGACCACTAGATAAAACCAGGACTAAAACCAGGACTAAACGAAGTCCACAGAATTCCAGATACTGTTGATATTGAACGCTGAAGTCTAAATGAAGGCTTAGTTTAGTCTTTATTTGTCAGGGACCGTGTAAAAATGAATTCATCTTCCAAAAGAAAAAGATAATCTGCACCAAATTTAGCTGTTACTGCTTTCCATCTGCAGCTTGTCTTATCCAGGCCTAAACCAGGACAATATTATCTACAGAGCTTCGGATTCTGTAGATATTAATCATTGAGGGACATCTCTCAAGAACTGCACTGCATCTGGACAAAACCAGTTCAAAACCAAGACAAAATCAAGATAAAACCAAGGTTGTATATTTCAATCTATGTGCTCCCTTATCAGTGTTAAGCAGCCGCTGTTGTAGTCATGTCCTCTATAAGAGATTTTCAGTTGGCAGGTGAGAGTTTGCATGTCTCCGTTCAAAATAAACGGGGCAGACGCCCACTGTTTGGTAGGAGCGTGAGGTTAAGGATGGCAAGCTGCTGCAGGTGCGTCCGCTGGCAGTGGAAGACGCTGATTGTTCAAAGTAAACTAAGGACTCTGTGAGGTTTTATGGACTGCTTCTGAAAACCTGCTGGACAAAAGCCTTCAGCCCAGCGTAGACGTAGCCTGTAAACTCTCTGATCTGACTTCCTACATTTCTGTGTGCGATCGGAGACTCTGCAGCCAATCTTTCTGTTTAGTTTGTTTGTTCCCACCTCCAACGTGCTTGGGACTGTCTCTCTATGACACTGCTCCGCTCTCGTTATTTGGATCTTCATGTTGCTGGAACCAACATATTAAATAAATGAACTCTAAACATGGGTTACAGAAACCAAATGAACTCTTGTTCTGCCTTTTTGTGTCAAATGTGTAAGCTTTTCTCAAGTGCACTTGAACTGTAATTGTAAATATAATTCAGTGACACATGGTCATTTGGTAGCGCCACAGATGATTCAGTTCTTCTGATCATTTGTTATGTATATTACACTGTACATTACACTATAGCTTCTAAATGGAATCAACATTCTTAAATTAAAATTATTGCAAGTATTACAGCAAGCTACTGGCGAGCTAGCCAGGAGGAAACCTGACCACTGTGCACCAAAAACTGTGTACGTGCTTACTACTAAATGTGTATCTATTTAAAAAAAGAAAGAAAATAAACCAACACTTAACCAGGACTAAACCAAGTCACAGAACTTAAAATAATGTAAATATTAAAAATTGAAGACAAGAAACATGTCATACGTCTCTAATAAATACTGATCACTGCAAATTGGGAACAACTCAAACTCATATAACATATTAACAAATCAAAATATAGAATATAACACTACAAAACAAAGACATTTTCACACACTTTTATTGTTATATTGGCATGTAATTTTGCTTCCTTGCCATCTTATCTCCTACCATCTTATCTAATAAAAATCTGAAAAATTTTACAAGAAAGAAATGTAAAACTTGCACATCTACAAAAATATGTCTTGTCTATGAGAATTCAAAAGTAATTACATTTATGGCACACCTACAAATGTTGAGTTACATTCCATTAAAAACTGAGCAATGTTCTTTTTTCCGTTGAATAAACAAAGTATATGAATAAAATTAATCATGCTGGTTGCCTTTACTATTTTTAGATTGTCTTAAATTAGAAAGCTTTCCATTTGGGAGTTCGTTTTGAGTCTGTATGATCTAAAAATATCCTCTGCCTCAACTGATGTCGAAAACCAAAGTCTAAGAAGCGAAACATGCCTCAACTGCTCAACAAATTGATCTTTAGAAATATATAGTAAATCCTGCCTCTCTTAATAGGTATTCTATGGTAGAATTCACTGTTTAACTCTAAGACAGTAGATTTTTTATCTGGTTTATATAGGTTTATATTTTATATTATTTTGTATTATTCATTGTTTATTTGGTCGGGACAGTGCAGGTGAATGAACATACATGTTGTCCCTCATTCTCTCACAAACATACTCTCATTCAAACACCAGCTTATACTTACACTGAAGGCAATGTGGGCGAAGTGTCTTTGCCAATGAGCTTCCAAGATTTGATGAGATCGAGCATTGACAAGCAGGTACGGCCACCCTCTGTAATTATCTCTGTAATTACTGCACCGAGCCACACGAAACCCAAACTGACACTGTTCAACGTCTTCTGTCAGCATAAAAATACAAGTGCTTTTTTTTCCCAATTGCATCAGAAAGCAGTGCCATTATTTCACTCTAAAACCTTGCTTGTTGTCACCCCGACTCACTCCAGACTGATACGTTTAACAGAGTTCTAATCATCAATCAGGAAGGGCTCTCTCAGAAAGCAATTGGGACGTTCAGAAATACTTCACGCTGATTGGTCAAAGTGTCACAACGGCGGAACAAGCCAAGAAATCAAACTTTTGTTAAGTCCAGTTGAGAGAAAAGCATGTACTTCCCGTCCACAAATGCACAAAGCGCTTCCCTCTGCTCATTTTTAAAATAACTAAATTGTTTGTATTTCTGCCAAACTAGGTCAAACTATGTCCGTGTGCGTCGCCATGTTTGTTTTGGTTTGTCTGGACGCTTCACCTTTGTCTTCCGCCCAGACCACTATGCTGTCAGCCTGAGAAGTGAGAATCCATCTTACTTCATTCATCTTACTTACAAGTTATGGTTCGTCATTGAAAACAGAGGTGTAGTGCTTCACACAGTGGTTAAGGGCGTTGGTTACTGATGTCAAGAGTTTGTGTTCAGCCTTTGTCATTTTCCAACTTTCTATACCCCTCTCTCCCCATTTCATGCTACAAAACAATCCAAAAATATTGCGTGAATGAAAAGCTTCAACATCTGAGGATCATACTCCCAAAGAGTCACATGGACCCTAGCCTTCCACCTGAGATTATGACAACATATTTTACAATACAACTTGTGTGACGATACTTAAGTGATATTTCTCAACATTGCAGAAGTGTGAGTAAATTATGGATAGTCTATTTCTAGTTCATGTATAGTTAAACTGGCATTGACAGCCGCTTGAACAGACTGACGCTGTTGTTTTGGCTTTGAGGAAGTGTCCTACTTTTGCTACGGAAACTGAGGTGGGACAGTTTTAAACATTCATAAACTCTTTTGCCCGTTTACTCAAAAGTGGAACATTGCAGTGTAGAAGACATTAAATATTACACCCTGCAAAGACTTCATACACAAACAACAAAATACGTTGTTTTAAAAAATGTAAACTTTGAACAGAATTGTATTATTAAAGTAGCAGTAGCAGTTGTACTAGTGGTAGTAGTAGTAGCAATAGCAGTAGCAGCAGTAATTGTAGCAGTAGTGATAGTGATAGTTGTAGCAGTAGTGGTTGTCGTAGTTGTTGTAGTAGTAGTGGTAGTAGTAGTAGTAGTAGTGGCAGCAGCAGCAGCAGCAGCAGTAGTAGTAGTAGCAGTAGTAGTAGTAGTAGTATTAGTAGCAGCTGTGGTAGTGATAGTTGTAGTAGTCGTAGTAGTAGTTGTGGTATTAGTAGTCGTAGTGGTAGTAGTAGTAGCAGTAGTAACAGCAACAGTAGTAGTAGTAGTAGTAGTAGCAGTGGTGATAGTTGTAGTAGTAGTTGTAGTAGTAGCAGTAGTAACAGCAACAGTAGTAGTAGCGGTGGTAGTGGTAGTGGTATTGGTAGCGGCGGTGGTGGTGATGGTTGTAGTGGTCGTAGTAGTAGTTGTGGTATTAGTAGTCGTAGTGGTAGTAGTAGTAGCAGTAGTAACAGCAACAGTAGTAGTAGTAGTAGTAGTAGTAGTAGCAGCAGTGGTGATAGTTTTAGTAGTAGTAGTTGTAGTAGTAGTAGCAGTAGTAACAGCAACAGTAGTAGTAGTAGCAGTAGTAGTAGTAGTAGTATTAGTAGCAGCAGTGGTAGTGATAGTTGTAGTAGTCGTAGTAGTAGTTGTGGTATTAGTCGTAGTGGTAGTAGTAGTAGTAGTAGCAGTAGTAACAGCAACAGTAGTAGTAGTAGTAGTAGTAGTAGCAGCAGTGGTGATAGTAGTAGTTGTGGTAGTAGTAGTAGTAGTAGTAATAGCAGTAATAGCAGTACATTCCATATAACATTTTGCAACATTAGATTGTAAATGTTTGTGACTATTGACAATGCATATCAATAAAAACAACTGTAGTAACAAAATACACACCCATTATAAATATAGTTAGTATACATTTTAGAAATATGTTGCACTTTAGCAGCAGAGTAAATGAGGCTAAAAACAATAGCTATTTGCAAAAAGTCTGTATAATGAAGGCAATTAAAGCACTGCAATGTTTTTTTTTCTCCATAATATATAGAACATTTAAGTAGCACATAGGCTCTGAACGCATAACTGTATTGTAAGTGTATTTTAACAGCAGCTTAGTGTCACTCTGAGGAGAGGATTGGTTATTTAGTGTCCTGCTAATCCCTTATATGTACTCGGCGGTTTAATTCAGTTTTTGAAGCACACCCACAGACCACAGAGCTGAATCCTAATTAGACCACAGCAGAGCACAGGCTAATGGGAGTTTGGTTTAGGAGAGTCCACCATTTGTGTGGGACAGGAAGAGAGATAATGGCACTAAGCTTTACAAAAATATGTTTTTACTGATGCAGTGTAATGATGCCTGAACTATTCAAACTTGACTTGACTGACTTTTTGAAGAAATCAAAGTTATTTTCTAACACCTTACTTTTACTTCTACTTGGGCCATATTTTATTTAAAAGGTGCAATGTGTAGTTTATTTCCCGAAAAAGTCTGTTTTACTTTTTTCCTGCTGATGAGTTGACACTTTCACTATCCACCATGACTGCCCCTTAAAGCCAGTCAGATCAGTTTTATTTTGATTGAACGGATTCGATTCCCTGCAAAATAACACGTCCATTTATCTCCATGGTTATAAGTTCACTGCTGCCAGAGTTTGAAGTAGGGATGTCAATATGAAGCAAAAGGTCCATACCTTTTGCTTCATATTGACATCCCTACTTTTTATAATCGGCCAGCTCTCAGTTGATTCTCAAATCCGGGCGTTTGTGCAGAGTTTGTGCATTGTCTTGTTGTCCAACCTTTTCACAACCCTGCCCTGTCTGCAGAGGTAATGATGGAGCCTTCATGTTGAAAGCAACACGGAAAGTTTTTTGTTGTTTATCAGGGAAACATCACATCACAAACTTTTTCACAAGACAGTTCTTTACAGCACAGCACAGACCGCAATAAAACAAAGCAGAAAGGGACAGGAGCACCACAGGGACAGATCGTCCCATCAGCTGTAGCAGAGGTCAGTTTGTGCACCGACCTCTATCTCCTGGACCGGCTCCACCTCCTGGACCTGCACCGGGTCCTGCATGCGAGCGACACTGGAGAGGTAGGGCCTGTGTGTCGTGCAGTGTGTGAGCGGTGTGTGATATGGTACAGGAGTAGAGCACATGGTGAATGAACTGAGGTGAACAGAAATAATGATTTGAACATGAATTAAAAATAATGAATCACAAATGAAAATCTCAAAGCTAACTGTACTGCACGCACGACACGCGCACAGCTGAACAGTGTGAACGAGCAGCTGCTGGGCTGCTACAGGAATGGAATCCTTGTTTTCATATTGCACATAACCCCAGTAAAGAAACAAAAAGAAAAACGTGTTAAAAATGGTTACTTGTCCTTACTCGATATACTTGATATGTGACTGCTGAGCTAATATACGCATGTGTTCACATTTAACACAGAGTGCAGAAATCCTCAGAACTAGTCCCGTGATGGTGATGGACTTTAAAACTTGAGCAGGAGGGATTTCTGAGTGCTTTATTAAACAATCTTGATGAGGAGACAGTGTTATAAAAAAGTTAAAAGCCAATTGTGTTAATAAAAAAAAACAAAAAAAAATCGACAATAACAATTTGAATTACATTTTGTATAATTGCAAACAAACAAACTGGCAATAGTGCTGAAAAAAGCTACTTATCATGTTCTCTCCTAGATTACTGTTAATAATTGTATAACAAATCACAATTCTATTATAGTTTTAACACATAACTAATTCATAATAATGTCTTTTTAACTATGTATTTGACACGTAGTCAATATTTCTGTCATGATAATCACAACACTAAATTTAATACTGTTCCTGCCTACAACCTGCAACACTGACCCTAAATATTTCTTGACAACAGGGAAGAATATAGTACCACAACAAACAACAACTGGCAAAAATAATAGTGGGCCCAAAACAGAACCTTGTGGCACCCCTATTTTTAACATTTATTTATTCCAACAATCTTAATATTTAAAATTCAATGAATTAAACTGCAAATATATTATAACTATTTGCTCTCATCTAAAATAAACGGGAACACATTAGCAATACTTAACTTGGTTTCCCATTTTCATGAACTAAATATTCTATCATCCCCACTTTATCCCACTAAACTAAAATCAAACTAAACAAAGGCTCCACATTCTCCCATGGGTGCTGTAGAGAACTGCTGATCTGACAGGCTAAACCAGGCCGTTGCTGCTGTTGTCTCACTGCAAACTCATGGAGGTGTTATGACTTTAATAATTTACACATTGTGAGTCGGTTTTGCTCTGAGCTGATTGTGTAAGCTGTGGCTGCTGTCTGGTTTGTGCTGGTAGAGCTGTCAGGGCCCCAGCGCTGGATATATAGTCACAAAGCACACAGGGGAAGACCTAGCAAGGATTAACAACTTTTGCAAATCGTGTATAGCCCTGGGCTTTTAGAATATCATTATGCTCTTCACTGTACCTAAAAGTAACTACATGAATACACACTTTGCAACGCTGAATTAAATCACATTAAAACGTGTCTTTGAAATTACTCAAACTTACAAAATATTCCTTTAAACTTTAAAAATGTAACTTTTCGTAACCTAAAATAAATTTAAAAATCTAAAATGTAAAATTCATATAGGCTATTTCCAAAATAAGATGTTGGGTTTTCGGTGTGTATCTCTGAAAGTCACAACTGTTAGTCCACTTAACTGGTTCGGTTCAGGAATAAAAGTTGGCACATTGTTTCAGTTTCATTTGGTGCAGATCACGTTCTCACCACACTTCAGCTCAAACGAACTGAACCAAAAGAAGTAGAGTATCCCCCTCGCCTGAGGCGGCGCTGCATCACAAATAGATGAAAAAAAGTGCAGGAATCAATGACAAATTAGAAACTGCGTTCTTCCATTGGCCAGAGGAAGGTATCTACCTTATCTGTTATTTGTCAATAAAAACTGAGCTGTATCAGATTTCAGTGATATTTGGATGTGATTTGGACTTTATAAACATGTGGGACATGTACGCTTCACGCTGGGTCATGGGTCATTGTTGGGCGCTGTCGAGAAGTCAGAGCAATTTATGGCAACTTTATTACCGTTGTCCGGGTTATAAATACGCGGATAAAGGTAAGAAACTAAGGTACAGGTCACTAGACCATTGTACGAAAATAAATCCATGTAAATGTTGTGAGAATTAAGCACAACCCTTTGCTTTATGACCCGGTGTTCACTAATTTATAGTCATTGTTGCCATAAACTGTGATATATTTTTGTCTGATTATGCAAAATAACAGGAATGATTAATTTCTTCTTCATTCCTGTCACTTCAGGGTTTATTTTGGTTGTGATCAGCACACTACGGAAGCTTGTTTGGATCAAAAGGTGCTAGTTGGGCCAAATTGAGTCTGGTTTGTGTTTACACCACAAGCGAACCATACCAGAGTCCACTTGGAAGTGGACCAAGACCACCTCCAAAGGTGGGTCTCGGTACGGTTCTTTAGTCCGAACCAAATCAAACTGTGAAGCTGCTTTCACGCCAAACCAAACGAACCACATCTGCAGGTGTTACGAACTCGAGTTCGCTTGAACCAAACCAAATGGTGTAGGTGTGAAAGCACCCATGGAGTTTGCTCTGAGCTAACCAGTTAGCTTCCTCAAAAGCATTTTACTCGTGCTTGCTAATCAGTAATGCATCAGGAATATATCAGTAATTAAGTAAACATTAGCATCCAGTCTTTCTTGTACAAATATTTTGCTCTGCTGATATGGACCCCGGACGGTAAATCTTTAAATGTTGTAACGCTTAGTTAAAGAGCTCAAATATTTAAGATAAATAGACACCACACAGCAGTGACGTCAGGTGTTGAAGTTGGGCAGCAGCTTTTGACTGGAGTTCCTCAAATGTTTTCACCGCGTTCCTGATGACCACATGAACACAGCATAAACTTCAAAAATTACGACTGAGTGCAGTAAGTGGCAGAATTATGGTACAACAGATAAAATGTGTTTCTTTGCTTTTTTTTGGCCCATTGTTGAGTTTGAGTTGTTTGTTTTGCTCAAATTAACTTTATGCAGTAAAATGGAAGCTGAGAGAAGGTTCTCTGTTACTCCAACCGTGCTTGTTTGCTAATGGCAGGGGGAGATGAAGGACACTTCAACTCACTTCACAACAATACATTTCCTCCCATTGCCAACACATTGACTCAGAAACATGTGTGATACCAAAGGCTGTGTCAGTGACAAATGTGAGTGGAGCTGCAGTGCTCCGGTTGTTTATCTGGGTTTCTACAACTGTTCACTTTATTTTTTATAAATGTCAAGTACAAACAAAATTGTAGACTTTTAGATTTTATTTTAGACTGTGTGAGCTCTTCCATGGTGTGTTTTGAGGAAAAAAAATTAATACTGACCATGGACTCTCAGACATTTTTGCCACTCACTGCTACAATTCCAAAATGTCATCTGCATTACCTCTGTTGTTCAATGTGAAAAGTTTGCTTAAAATTTTCATCAATTTGATAAATAAAGTAATAGATATAGTATATTTTTCATTCCCATTGTTTTCCTGCCTCCGCCGTGTTCAGTCATCATGCCCTCACAAGTCTGTTGGCAAGATGCGTCACGAGAACACGACTAAATAAAGCCTGTAAAAACAACACAGATGAACAGCTCACAGTTTGTAGCTCCAGGGTCCTGTCTCCATCTCCTCATACCCTGACACAGCTCATTCCCCTCCAGCAGTGAAAGGCATCTGAGCTCAGAAACACGTTTAAAAATAGGCCCGCAAACTGGAATTATGTCAGGACAAGAAGTAAGACAATTCACACACCGTTTTCATATCCATTCACTCCTCAGTGGTGCAGTTGAAGCCACACAGTCACAAATATGTAAATGTATGAACCTGCGTCTACCAAAAGGGAAGGAAATAATACGAAAACAACAATGGACACAAACAATAGTGGGCCTAAAACAAGACCTTGTGGTACACCTATTTTTAAGCAGTAACATTTTGATTCCAACAAGTGGCTTCTATTATAATTACTAGGTAGAATTCGAGTTATAAATTGCAATGGTATTTATTTATTTATCTACGCATTTTCAAAGGACAAAACACAATATTTTAGATCTTAATTATTTGTCAACAGTGATGATTACTTGTATACAATCATAGAAAGTTGTGTACATTTGTTTTGCGGATTAAGAAAAAAATCAATTGAGATGAAAAAATAAACCAAATATTGGCACAAACTAGAAATAACTATTCTATATTTTACTTCTATGTTGCTTTTTTCCACCATAAAGTATAATACAACTCAATGTGAAAGTATGCTAACTATTCCAAATATATTACTCTGATTGGAACACTTAACAGAATATATTACAGACACATTTTAATGCAAGTATTACAGTATTCACATTACTGTCATAATATGCATAATATATACCCCCGTACATACATAATATTCTTCCTGAAAATTCCAAGTATGCTACTAATGTGACATATTTTCCTTTTCAGCACAATTTTTCACGGATTACTGCTATTTTTAGACCACCCATTTCTATCAAATCCTCTTCATATCCAATTCTCAGACATTTATTACAATCGCCGCGATCCGGTCTTCCAGAAACATCATTTACTGGCCATTTTGCTGCTCCATGGACCTTTTCATGATCTACACTCCCATTTTCCCCAGCATTACGGTAAAATACTGTTTCTTTTTTTCCTTCCTCTAATCCTTTCCCCTGTGTGCCTCTGAACCGCTGAAGCTGGGGTGGAGAATATGGCACCAGTGATTAGGCTAATGACGTTAGCGCTGTCGGCTTTGGCTAACAGGTGAGTTATTCTCCGAGACTGAAGGAAGGTTTTAGCATATTTTACATTTTACGAGAAGCTTTTAAACAGAACGGCTGTGAATGCGGTTGGAATGGCCTCTCGTATTGTCTCAGATGCCCGGACGACGAACATTCAACGAGGGTTTCAAGGTACGCCGATGTTTTAAAATGTAATCACCTTGCTAATATTGATCAGTTCGCTTGCCGTAGCTGTGTCCTTGGGCAAGATACAAAAAGCACAGACGTCGTGGGGTAATTTAAACTTTATAGACGTCCTCGAGGTAAAACGTATCCAGTCAGAATGTAAAATATTGTGTACTGTTGAGTCAGAATTTCTTCCAGATAATGCTTGACACAACGTAGAAGACGAACTCAAGGAAATTCAATGCAATAGAATGTTTACCCCAAGAGATGTGCATGAAGAAACAACCATGAACTCAACAAAATTCAATGCAAAAGAATGTTTATTGTCCAAATTCAAACTAATCCATGGTAAAATATAACATCTGGGTGGTTCGCAGATCATTTCCAACGCTCTTCTAACCAGTGTCCCAGATGATGGCTCCAAACCCCAAGAGATTCGCATGAAGAAACAACCACAAACTCAAAGAAATTCAATGCAATAGAGTCTTCATTGTCTAACTTCAAACTTCATCCATGGTAAAATGTAAGATCTGGGTGGTTCGCAGAACACTCCTTTCGCTCTTCTAACCAGTGTCCCAGATAATGGCTCCAAAGCCCAAGAGATTTATATGAAGAAACAACCTCCAGAGGCACCGACAAAGAGAATGCAGCCCATTTCATAGCCTTTTATATATGAATATTCAAGATCATTACGATTACGACTCATAGCTTGGCTCTTCTATAGTTTTCCCTTACCAAGCTAATTATTATTATGGGTTTTTCCTCAAAAACGACTTAACATTAACTACACTAAACATTAACTCTTCCAAGTTAAAGTGCGCAGGACAGGTTTTTATGATATTCTCATTTTGACTTAACTCAGTGTATTAAAACGACTTATAAATATATACTATAGCTTCACACCAATCACTATTTGTGGAGAAAAGTTGAAAAATATGCTGAAAATTACAGGAAGTAAACAAAAGTGATGACATCACACTGGGGAGAAAAAGATTAACTCAAAAGAATGCAGAATTTACTCAAAAGAAACTACTTTTTTGACTCTTTAAACATTGATTCAACAAAATAAAGGTGTTCACATGTATTTTTCGTTGTCAAATAAAAAAATCTGTGACATTAGATGAGTTTTGGTGCACTGTACAGTTTCCTAGTGTGATCTCATCATTTACAACCAGGAAGTAAAATTTAAACAAAACAAAAAAGCTGAACTGGGGTAACATTTGTAAAGATTTGAGCAGAATTTGAAATATATTTATCTTGCATTTTAGTTAAATGAGTAGTCCAACCTGTCAGAGGCACTTTAAGCTTGTTTTGGACATTTATCCAGGGGTGCCATGTCTAAGTTTTACAATTAATCAAAATGCTTCATTTGTTCATTTTATTCTTTTATCTAAATCCACTCCACTTTATTTATGACGCACATTTTACAAACAGAACCATTCCCAAAGTGCTGCACAGACACATAACATCAAACAACAAACAAAACATACAACAACTAGTTTGGGGCCGACCACAGAGAAAGCCCTGTCCCCCCTGGTTTTAAGTCTTGTCAGGCACCGGGAGCTGGAGCTGGCCCTTGGACCTCAGAGCGCGCAGGGGGTGAGTTGAGCCCCTTGTTCTTGACACATTACCTCATACTTCGAGCTCAGCAAGTTTGTTTAGCAATGAATACCGTTGACATTGTATTGTTATAGTTTGCTTTGATCCCAAGTCTATACACACTGCCCCCTACAGGCCCACTACCATGTCCTGACCTTTGCTTCATCTCCTGGTACACGTCATCCCATTCCTCACAGTTGTATTTCTTACAGCGCAGTAGTGACTATGAAGTTTCCCAAGTGGCAGGCTCCAGTAAAGACCCCCTGAGCCTCCAGTGCACATGTTCTGGTGCAGGGCTATTTAACTTTATTTCACAGAGGGTCAGATTTTTGGATTGTTTGTCCTCGAGGCCAGAAACGTGCCCAACGCACCAACAAGACTAAACCAGGACTAAACTAGGTGTAATCCAGGTCTAAACCAGGACTAAATCAGGTCTTAACCAGGACTAAAATGGGACTAAACCAGGACTAAACCAAGTCTAAACCAGGTCTAAGCCAGGACTAAACCAGGACTAAATCAGGTCTAAACAAGATCTAAACCAAGTCTAAATCACGTCTAAGCCAGGACTTAACCAGGACTAAACCAATAACAAGAGATAAAATATTTTCTATATTTCTGAAGATAAATATAGAAAGGGCATGATCCGAGGGCCAGATCATGCCCTTGGAGGGCCTGATTTTGCCCGCAGGCCTTCAGTTGATTAGCCCTGCTTTAGTGACTTCCTCTATGCACTGAGTTTTTTTTATAATAAGTAAAAGCAGAAGAAACACAGTAAACCTAATAATAACTATACAAGCCATTGCTTTATATAAAGTTTTAACTATAAACAATGCAAAATAACCCTTGGTGTCACACTCATAAATATTGTTATTACACTGCTTCATACATTTGTGAAATTCTTCCTTAGTTCATATTTAGGGCTTGCTTTATTTTCTGATTTAAAAGAACATGGAGAGAAGGCACATTTCTGATGTTTGCTTCTTCTGAAATGATCACAATATCTGTGTAAAATCTTTTAATCCTGGCCTCCCTTGATGGAGATGATGTTTCCGCTCGAGAGTGTGAAGCGAAGAGAAACATGTGTAATAGGCTTAAAGTCACAGAGCAGCAGAGACCAAGCAGAGGAGAGGAGTCCTCGTGTGACCCTGTTTGAGCCGTTACACCGAGACTATACAAGAAACAAATGCCATGCTTCACAGATTCAGATGCAATCGTTTTTATCCTTTTATTAGCACATACTTATACATGTCTGTGGTATTTGTGGCTGTGTCGGCAAGCTTTCCCTGTACTTAACAAGATCTATAGTTGAGCGTTACTGACTAAACAGTTAGAAAAATGTACAGTATGATCGCATGCATCAAAGTAAACATGGTGTTTTACATGTATATATATATATATATATATATATATATATATATATTTTAAAAATTCCTGCTCACCCTCCGTGGGTGGTCACATCCATCTCTGAGCTCGGGTCCTCTACCAGAGGCCAGGGAGCTTGAGGGTTCGGCGCAGTATCTTAGCTGTTCCTAGCACTGCGCTCTTCTGGACTGAGATGTCTGATGTTCCTCCAGGGATCTGTTGTAACCACTCCTCCAGTTTGGGGGTCACTGCCCCAAGTGCTCCGATCACCACGGCACCACCTTGGCCTTCACCTTCCAGGCCTTCTCCAGCTCTTCTCTGAGCCCTTGGTATTTCTCCAGTTTCTCATGTTCCTTTCTCCTGATGTTGCCATCACTTGGTATCGCCACATCAACCACAACGGCCTTCCTCTGCTTTTTTATCCACCACCACGATGTCTGGTTGGTTTGCCATTACCATTCTGTCAGTCTGTATCTGGAAGTCCCACAGGATCTTCGCTCGGTCATTCTCTACCACCTTTGGAGGTGTTTCCCACTTTGACCTTGGGGTTTCAGTCCGTACTCTGCACAGATGTTTCTGTACACTATACCAGCCACTTGGTTGTATGGCGTTCCATGTATGCTTTCCTGCCAGCATCTTACACCCTGCAGTTATGTGTTGGACTGTCTCAGGAGCTTCTTTGCACAGCCTACACCGTGGGTCTTGTCTGGTGTGGTAGATCTGGGCTCTATCGCTCTGGTGCTCAGGGCCTGTTCCTGTGCAGCCATGATGAGTGCCTCTGTGCTGTCCTTAGTCCGGCCCGCTCTAGCCACTGGTAGATTTCTTGATATCAGCCACTTCAGTTATGTTCCGGTGGTACATCCCATGTAGGGCTTGTCCTCCCCATGATGGTCCTCCTCCGCACCTCACCTTCTGTTCCCCATTGCCTGAGACATTCACTGAGCACATCATCATCTGGGGCCTTATCCTTGATGTACTTGTGGATCTTGGATGTTTCATCCTGGATAGTGGCTCTCACGCTCACTAGTCCACGGCCTCCTTCCCTACGGCCAGTGTACAGTCTCAGGGTGCTGGATTTGGGATGGAACCCTCCATGCATGGTCAGGAGCTTTCGTGTCTTAACGCGTCTGTGGTCTGTATCTCTTCCTTTGGCCATCTTATTATGCCTGCAGGGTATCTGATCACTGGCAGGGCGTAGCTGTTTATCGCTCCGGGACTTGTTCTTGCCATTGAGCTGGCTTCTTAGGACTTGCCTTACTCGCTGGAGGTATTTGGCAGTTGCTGCTTTCCTCGTTGCCCTTTCGAGGTTGCCATTTGCCTGTGGTATTCCAAGGTATTTGTACCCATCCTCAATGTCTGCTATTGTTCCCTCTGGGAGTGAGACCTTCTGTGTGGACTTCCTTCCCTCTCTTTGTTACCACCCGACTGCACATTTCCAGCCCGAATGACATCCCGATATCAGTGCTGTAGATCCTGGTCGTGTGGATCAGTCGATGTCTCCCTCTTACAGCTTGATGTCATCCATGTAGAGGAGGTGACTGACGGTGGCCCCATTCTTAGTCGTATCCATAGCCAGTCTTGTTGATTATCTGGCTGAGGGTTCAGACCTATACAGAACAGCAGTGGGGACAGTGCATCTCCTTGGTATATGCCACATCTGATGGTCACTTGTGCAAGTGGCTTACCATTTGCCTCCAGGGTGGTCTTCCACAGCTTCATTGAGCTTGCTATGAAGGCCCTTAGTGTCCTATTGATATTGTACATCTCCAAGCACTCAGTGATCCATGTGTGGCATTGAGTCGTAGGCTTTCTTGTAATCAATCCAGGCAGTGCACAGTGTGTCGGGTCAGTCTTGGGCGACTGTTCTGTCGACCAGGAGTTGGTGTTTGGCTCCTCTGGTGTCCTTGCCGTCTGTGCTTTGCTCATGTGTTGGTCCATGTGCTTATCTTAGCCCCATGTTGTGGAGAGACAGGTTATTGGCCGATAGTTGGATGGGACTGTCCCCTTGGAGGATCCTTCATGATCAGGATCGTGCGCCCTTCGGTTAGCCATTCAGGGTGAGTCCGTCCCTCAGCAGCTGGTTCATTTGTGCTGCTAGGCGTTCATGGAGAGCAGTGAGTTTCTTTAGCCAGTATGCGTGATCATGTCTGGGCCGGGGCTATATATATATATATATATATATATATATATATATATATATATATATATATATTCAACTAGTCTATATGTAACTTAGCATAGTGTAGTATTTTCATATCCATCTATATTTTCTTAATTTTTTAAAGAAAGACTTTAAACACGACAACTGTAGAGTGAAATTGGGGCAGAAAGTCAACATGCCACGCCTCAGACACTGGTCAGTACAGCAGCAATGATTTATCAAATAATCGTGACTAGTTTAGTGTTAAAGGACAAATATTCTGCTCAGTGACTTTTTTGAGCTTTAACCATGTTCTAGCAATGTTCCATCAAAAACATACCTGAAGTAGCATTCAGCTGCATTCACGCTGTTTTGAGGATTTATTAGATTTATTAGAAAATCCTCTCCCTCTGAGCATCAAACACACGTCCTGCTGAACTCCTTTGATCCAGGATGTATTTCCAGATTTCATATATCATTTATCTGAGAACCTTCTGCTGTTTTAAGTCTTTAAATCATCACCAGACTCAGAGCATTTCTGAATCTAAACATGTTCACTGCTACAGCTAACCGCATCATAGCGTCGCTTAAGTGCTAACTTCACTAAATTGTGTAAGTGCTCGACACCAACTACCGGCTGGATGTACTCAGTAAGAGTCATTTCACACAGGCTAATAAATCCTGTTGTTTAATCAATAATAAACTTCTTTTTTTTTTTCTCCCTCAAAATGTGAGATGACAAATTTAAGGTATTCAAGAGCATGTTTAGAGGCTAATACTATTGACCTTATTCTGCCCCGCCCACTTTTGCCGTTTTTTGCACTTTTGTTGTAAACGCACTTTCGTTTGACGAGAACTCCGTTAAAGCTAATGACGAACGAGGGAAAAGTCTCGCCGCTAAAATGTTACATAAAGTAGGTTGATTTGTGTAAAATGTTTAATGAACACGAGCAACAACAAGTCAACAACGCACCGATTTCCTGGTCAGTCTGAAAACGTCTTTTTAGTCCGTGTAGAACTTATTTTCTGTTGAGCTCATCTGCTCCATGTAAACTAATACAACGGAAACAAGATGGCGACGTGTACGGCAACTTCCGGAATAAGGTGAATAGAAAATGCATAATATTTTCCTTTAAAATATTCCTAATAATAATAAGGAACTGTATTTTGATCATTGTTATTGTTCTCAGGACTATACTAAAAGACTAGCAACCACCTGGAAGAAGCTACTTGGGATCCAAATAAAGACTAAAGACTCTAAAAGTCATGTAAAAATAAATAAATAAACTTACGGGGAAAAACATACCAAAAAAAACTACACTACACTATTTGTAAATATCCTCTGCCTTAAAGCCTTCAGTCATCATCATATTTAGATCTTTATTTGATTAAAAAATGGAATGTGTTTTGGCACTTCCACATTATTCATAAATACTGGACTGAGATTAATAACTGCAAACTGTCTTCAACATCAATATCCCATTTGACTTTAAAACAATGTATCTAGGTCATGAAACTCCAACAATGGAAATGATAGAAAACTATGGAATGTAGCTCAGGACTGGACTGAAATGACTGGACATTTACAAAATGTTTAAGTGGGACAGATGGGACAGATACAAAGAGGGACATACCTGGCGGACTTTATACAGACTGCTCTTTTTGTTTTTACACTTCACTCTCTTTTCCTTGTTCCGTTTGTTTTTATGCGTTATACGTTTGTGTTATATTAAAGAAAAATCCTCCATTCATCTCTGACAGATCTAACTTCTAATAGAATCATTAGTTGCAGTTTTACCAGCGCCCGTCCATCTAATTAATTTGCATTTTAACCACTGAATTGATCACAAATCCTTGGAAGACTTTTGTGTACTGAATTTATAATCCTGAACTACATCAAGCCAACATTTAATCAAACATTTTCATGCCAGTTTTACACTCTGTATCAGGCTGTTTTATTGTAGCCCAATCAGCCGAGTGTTAAATGAGTAAACAAGACTTTGGCAGCTCCAATATGGCAGCTGCTCTTGTTATGAGGTCCCAGATGTGAGGCGTTTATGACCCCATCATTTACTGCAAAAACAACCACTAAAGGCCATTAAAACACTGGACTTTCAAGTTTACATTGGATATTGTGGATGATAGTTTCTTGAGTCCATTCGCAGAAAAAAAAAAGGAAAAATGTAGCTTTGAGAAGACGTCGTAATAATCAGGATCCATTCATAAGCTGCAAGTTGGATGAACAATGGGAACGCAAATTAGTGAAGCATAACACAGATGTGATGGTGTACACAAGAGAAGATCAACAGACTCAAGTTGATTTACAATATTCAAGAGTGCTTTTTCTGCTGCAATGTTGGTTTCTCATCAAGCTAACGAGAAATTCCTGTTTTAAGCCTCGATTAAAGCCTTATCACTCCTCAATTCACACAGCAAAGTCGCGGATCTTTTACATCTGGGCTGTTTCATAGGCACTGAAACCTTTTTTTGTAAGATTTTAGGTTCAATTGTAAAATGTGCCACGTCAAGGTGTCAGCAAATACTAGCAGTGAATACAGTACATGTTTAAAAGGACATGTCATGGATTTATTGTTCCTAGGATTGATAGGATGGATTATTTTAGTAGTCGACTAGTCAGCGATTATTTTTTTGATTAGTCGACTAGTCAAATTGTCATTTATATTGTATATTTAGTAGGGCTGTCAAAGTTAGCGCTCATGTGATTAAACAGAAAAAGGACGCATTAATCACAAACTGATGCTGATTAATTGACACTGATTTGATTATACGTGCTCTTTTAGATTACGCAGGAGGCTTTATCTGAGCGAAGGAGGGAGAACAGGAGCAGCTGTAAGCACGAGGTTCATTTTATACACATAATCCATCTGCCCTCACGTACACGAGCGCAGATCACTCAGCACTGCAAATCAAACCAAAGAAATAACGGAGATCTCGTGTTGAGCCGCGTGAGCTCCGTGACCAAACCACAAACACACGTGAGCGCTAAAACTAGTGAAATGGGCCAAACATTGAATCTAACTATTACCAACAGCTCCATGTACCACCATAAATGTCAGTTGTCTATGTGTAACTATAGCTCTATGAGTGTATGGGGCCTTTAATCCATTAAACCTGTGTCTGGTCGTGTAGCCGAGATTTACTTGAAACGTGTGCCACAGATTCAACATGAAATGCAATGTCGAGACTTTAATTAGTTGGGCTTTTAAATAATGTATTTAGATTTGTGAAATAATGTGCATAAACAGCACGATGTCATTAATCGTAATGAATTATGTCACATAAAAAGTTGGATCAATCAGACTAATTTTTAAATCATTTGACAGCACTATTATTTAGACTTTTTAAATACATTATACATCAAATAGAGGTTGAAATATGGCGAGTGAAGGATTCCTGATTGAATTATTGATGAAAATGAGCTATCATTTATTCTCTTTGACATTTTAATTTCATACTGTTGCTGTCTTCGTTTAAAAAAAGGTCTTTTGACATTTGTTTCAGAGTCTGTATTGTTTAGTTAACAATTAGCCGATTATCAATTCTTAGATTCCTTTTTAAAGTCGACTAGTAACGATTAATCGTCGCAGCTTGAATTGTTCCCTTCATCAAAAACAGCTGGAGTTGTATTTTGCGTCCTCCATGCTCATGTCACTAATCCTGTTTACGAGGTCTTCGTAGCGCAACAAAGGTAAGCTAAAACCAAATATAAAAAAGAGAGCCATGGTTTCTCAAGAGAGTTGTCTTCGGGTCAGCGCCAGGAAAGTTGCAAGGCAGAGACAGCAGGGGGCGACGGCGGGGGCTTAAAACGCCCCGAAAATACATTTGCAACCACCACACAGACTTACAAAGACGGTTAATAAGGTAAAAATGTTACTTAGTTCTACTTTAACAGTACTGAAAAGAGAATTTTGCGAATGAATGGAGCATGGGGCATCAGACACATCAACATCGACGATCAGCGACGGACAACACAGATTTTACCAAAAAAAATCTGCCCCCACGACCTCCTCAGAGATCTGATGGTGTATTTCACGCTAAATACACTCAGGCGGCCCTTCGTCAAAGCTTGCCTGACTGGTTCAGACTGAACATTTCTCCTTGGTGTTAAAAGTTACTCACTTCCAAACACAAAAGAACACAAGGGATTAAATTGTCCACTTATGCACCAACTGCTTCCTTTGAAACAGCACCTGAGCAAACATGCACACAATTACAAACCATTCCTCTGTGAAATGCGCTCAAAACAACGCTCAAGACAAACTAACTCTTCATTGAAGGTCGGCGTTCAGAAAATGAAACATTCTGAGGTGTGCTTGGGTAAATGTCTTGTGATTGGACTTAAAAATGACAAGATGACGCATTTGGATACGTTTTATAAAAATGGCTACCACATATAGCCAGAAAACAACCGTAACATAACATGCATAAGCAACCTATCATTATTTCTTCAGTGCGTTATTATTATGGGCTGGGGTTTTGCGGGTTATGGTTTATTGAGGTGGAGGTCGGGCATACGTTATAATTTACATAATAATGTCATCGGAATTGTCAGGTTGCCAGAAAAAAAGTAAAACTCATCGATATTTCGAACTAAAACTTTGGTGACTGGATCGGAGTCGCAAAATTAAAAGTAAATATGAAGAGCTTTAGAATTTGCAAGCAAAAATGAGCAGGAGGAGAAGGGGAAGACAAGACGCAATCTCCTCATGAAAGGTTTGAATCTAATGTGCTCCTTTTCCTTCTAAGCGCATCAGAGCGTGTGCAAAATCAACAACCAAGGAACAAGCGGAGAGAGGTAGAGGATGGTAGGATCTATGACGCAATGCAACACCATATTCTGTTTAAAACAACAAAAACAAACATGGCGGCGCTGATGGATGTACTTCGACTGTACTCAACTGGATTTAAAGGACAAATATTATGCAAAATTTACTTTGTTGAGCTTTTATCCATGTTCAAACATTGTTCCGTCATCACAAACATAACTGGAGTATCATTTAGTTTAATTCAAGTTTGTTTGATGATGCTCTTTTATAAATCCTCTCTCTCCAACACTGTGTTCTGAACTGCTTCGATGTGTGGCGTAGATGATGCTGACGTCATTTATCCCAGAATCCTTTGCTGTTTTAAGTCCTTAAATCATTGCAAGATTCGCTCTGAATATTTCTTCTGTCTAATCACAATAACTACAACTTCGTCAGTTCCACTTTATACTACAAAGCACTGTATTTACATGTGTGTAATTGCCTCTACAGCCAGTAGATGGAGCCACAGCTAAGTCAAAATGGCATCTCCCAATGCAGTGATAAAATAATGTTTGTGAAGACAATCAGGAGCAGGTTTAAACGCAAAAAACAGTACAAATAATGCATAGTATTTTTCCTTTAACAAGAGTTAGATTTCTGGGCTTGTTTTGTGATGCTACGGCCGATCAGCTTGAAGTATTTGTTTGAACGTCACAATTGATTTCAGCTACAGCCTTTCCGGACTGATGTGTCGAACTCAATTCAGAGTGTCACACAGTATCAATCTGGAGTGAGACGGGTTAATGACATCTCCTGGCTTTGTAGGGCTGTGGTCAACTAAAGACATTCTTCATCAAATTAGAACCATTTCCCCTGCATCGATCAGTCAACTGAAGGGGTGATGGTGCGGCACTGTTTAAATTAGTATAAAACGGTACTAAGCAGCATCTTCGTGAGTGAAAGGACTGATTAAACTGTCCAGTCACCAGTGGCAGACCTAGAATTTGGGGGCCCAAGGCAAAATGAAGTACAAGTGTGATTTTCTATAACGTTTCTGTTGTTTCTCTTGAATTGTTCTTGAAGGAAGCATTTGTTTGTTTTTGTTTTTTATGTGTGGTGGCTGGACAGGTTTATAAAGTACTGTAAAATTCAAATTCATACGTGCAATAGTTTACATGTTCTAAATATCTTTAAACAGGGGGGTTTGGAGGTCCTTCCCCAGAAAAATATTTCAGAAATTCAACCATATTTCCCGTTTGTTGGTGCATTTTAACATGTTTCAGCTGATGTAAATACATAGTTCTCATTTATAATTTTATAATGTTGTTATTTCTTTACTGTTACTAAATAGTAACATCTGACAATCCCAGACTATTTTGTTGGTCTTTTTCTTGTCTAAGAGTAAACTGCACTACTTTACGGTGATATTGAGAGAATAGCTACAGTTTTCTTGAGCCTGTGATGATTGGGAAGGTCATCTTATTGGGGCCCTATCAGGTTTGGGGCTAGGGCTGCACAATATATCGCAAAAGTATCGCAATATTGGCTGACGCAATAATGATATCGCAACAAGCAACAACGATTTATTCATAAATATTCTCTCTCTACAAGCCTTCATTCACAATATTTCACCATTTGTTTGGTTAAAAATGTTAGTTCATTCTAAGTCTCAATCTACAAAAGAAATAATTGCTGACTAGTTGAATAAAATAATGTTTCGGCTTTAGTCAAAAAGTGTATTTAAATATCAATATTGCAGATCTTAATAGCCATATCGCATTCATTTCCAATACCGTGCAGCCCATTTGGGGGCCCAATTGTGACCTGTTGCCTAATGGTGAGTGCGCCACTGCTCGTCGCTGCCTAAACTCCAGCTGACTCACTCCGTGCTTTCTGCTGTGGTCCATTTAAACCCACACAATCCTGTAGCGAATCGGATTTCTTTTGCCCAAATTTGACCTGAATTTGATTTTTTTCATGACAGTGTGAACAGTCCCAATCGGATTTTTTTCAAATGTAACCCAGACCACTTTTATATGTGGAACTGAATCTGATTTGAATCTGCTCTTTTGCAAAGTAACTGCGGTCTGAACACGCAGGTCACATTAATCAGACATCTGCGCTGAAATGAAACAGGATACACATTTTTTTTTACAAAGGAAAAGACAGGAATTTAACAGATCAAACTTTTTAACGTTTGCTAGACAACAGCAGTGAAGCTAAAAAGTGAAGTTTTTAACTGAATTGGTTTTGTAAAGTGTGATAAAGGTAAAATATCAACTTTTGCCCATTTAAGAAGTTGACTATGGGCTTGTATTGTATTGACAAATTGTGCTTCCTCATAATGTGACAGCTCGACTCCTTCTGGTCTTGTCCTGACCTCTTTTCCACATCGGACACTTCAGGGCTGGTTTTGTTCACACATGAAAACTGATTTGTGTCACATTTTATTTGCAATGTGAAGGGCCTCTCCAAACAAACCAGATTTGGGAAAAAATCTGAATTGAGCATCAAGACCTGCAGTGTGAACATAACCTAGGACACCATCGACCGATACATGGATCGACTAATAAACGACAAAGGCCTACAGCTCTACAATTCTGCCGTTTGTGAGGAGTAAACGCACACTAAAACAAAGCTAGATAATTCTCATCAAATTAAACAAAAACGTTGTAATTGTGCTGTTGTTGCCACCTTTTGTTTTAACACTGCAGATTCATTCATCACGACCTAACCCTGGTCCAACTCCTCCTTCAGCGCGCTCCTCTGCAGCCTGTGAACACCTCCTCGCTCCAGTCTCCTGTCCTCCCCCTCACACGCCCATAAATCTCTCCCACGTACCACCGCGCAGACCGAGAGGAGCGCCGCTAATTAGTCCGGTAATGGCTTGGTGTTGTGCTTAATTGCAGAGCAGTATAGATTGGCCGGTCGGCGGTTGTTTGTGCGTTTCCGGGGGCGACACGGGGTACAACCATAATCACTGCTGCTGCCTATCCAATGATATCAGCTTTGTTTACTTCCTTTGTCTTCACAAAAGAGTTTGTTTTGGGAAAAGTTGTGAAGAACATGTAAGTTGATTATTGTTCTGAGCATATGTATTTGTATTCACTTTTAAGTCTTTAAGGAAAAAATTTTATGCATTTTTCGTATTGTTATTAGCCTTTAAACATGCTCTTCAGTACCTTTGTCGTCTCATGTTTTGAATCAAATAAAAAGTGCATCCAGCCCACTAGATGGCGCCAAGCGCTTACCTATAATAGCTCCTAAAGAGAATGCTACACGCAATTATCAAGCTAGCAGCAGCAGTTATCGTGTTTTGGTGGAAGAAATGCTCAGAACGAGTCTGTGATGATTTAAGGACTTAAAACAGCAAAAGATTCTCGTATAAGTGTCCCAGAAACAAGGATGTTCTGCAGGGAGTGTTTTCATCATTATGACTGCGTGGCTATTATTACGTCTGAGGCAATTGGCACATTTATCTCTTCTATGTATTTCCCTTTGCAGCCAGTAGATGGAGCCCAAAGTCAGTTCTGGGAGTGGGTGACCTGAAGTTGTTGTTTTTTTGTTTTTTTTTTATGAGTGAGCAAAAATTGGTGCCCATGCTTTTACCTCAACAGACCAAAATTAGTACGTGTTCATGTGTCGGGGGCCAAACCTATCAATGTTTTGTGTGTAAAAAGTTTGTGTGCGAGATTTATGATTAAACTGTCTTCAATTATTGTACTTTTTAGGGGGATAGACTGGCTTTTTTACATCACCCGACAAGCTTCTTTGAGCAAGGATGAATCAAAATAGATTCTGCTTAGAAAATTCAGCACCACTTCGCTGTCCAAATTTTACCCCCTAGAGGGCCAGGCTGGAAAGAACCTTGTAAAGAAGGCCAGTCAGTGTGTTTTCTTTCTGAGGAAACTTTGATAATTGACATAAAACTCTAAAATCTTGCTGAACTTTTATCGCTGGACCAGAAAATCTTCTTGTTGGTTGCATTCCTCTATGGTACTGTAAACTTTAAAGCTCAAATATTATGCATTATTTGTATTATTATTTGCCTTTTAACATGCTCTTGAGTACCTTTACTTTGGCATCTCATGTTTTAGAACTAAATATAAAAAAATATAACTTTATCACAGTCTAGAGATGCCAGAGTAGCAAGGCTTTTGCTCCATCTACTGGCTGCAGAGGGAATGGAACTAATTTAAAATGCACATTGCTTGTTACGCTAGCGTGTTCCTCCTTGTTGAGGCAGTTGTAATGATCGTGATTAGACGGCAGGAATTAGTCTGACGATGATTTACGGACTTAAAAACAGAGCAGAAGATTCTCAGAGACATGTCACTCATTGAAAAACTTCACACATTGCAGAAATTCAGAAAGGAGTGTTATTGACGGTCAGAGGGAGAGTATTTTCTAACCAGGATTCATCAAACTAGCGTGAATGAAGCTAAATACAGCTCCAAGTATGTTTCTGATGACAGAACAATGTTAGAACATGGCTAAAAGAAAAATGTAATTATGTGGGCCGCTCATCTAAAAAAAACTATGCACGGCGATCTTGTGTCAAATGCTTATTGGTACTTTTAAAGGGATCATATTACACTACAGCAGGCATATCCAAACTAAAGCCCGGGGGCTAAATGCGACCCTCAGACCGATTTTTCTTGGCCCTTAGGCTTCCTGTTGAATTGGCCCACATTGTCCTGAGAAGTATTTTTTACAGCAAATGTCATATTTTCTACAGTTCTATCCTTAATAACATTTTGGTGCAAAACAGACTGAGACTGAATATAGATGTGGTGGTGCTTAAAACAACAGATAAGATGTAGTGTTTTTGAACGTTTCACGATTGATTTGTGGTCCTCTGCTTGGTCCATATTTCAAATGCGGCCCTCGATGGAAAAAAAGTTTGGACACCTTCTAACAATTTTCTGTCATTAAAACCAAACATGGCATTGCATTTAGCTTCATTCATGCTATTATGGTGAATCCTGGTTAGAAAACCTTCTACCTCTGACCGTCAAAAATACTTCCTGCTGAACTCCCTTGATCAATGGCGATTTTTCAGATTTGCGACGTTACTTATCCGAAAATCTTCTGCTTTTTTAAGTCCTTAAATCATCACCAGATGATCACTGCAAACTGCTACTTTCCTTCAATGTTTCGTAACTTATGTCCAGTGTTTGTGTATGTGGTTGTTTAAGTTTGAGCCTTTAACCCGTATTTTCCGATGTGGTTTTCAAACTACAAATGGCAAATAAACTAAACTTGAATCATCATTCCAATCGCCATCACAACATCCACCTAAAAATTAAGAGTCAAGTTCAATAACACCCCTCACAAAGAGAATAACTCATTGCTCAAACGCACAAACTAACACTTCATCGTCGACCAATTAGCTTGCCGAAAAAGACGCAATAATAGCCAATGGGGAAAGGTTCCGTAGCACTCAGTGAATCCTCCATCCTTTTTTATCGGCTAATTACCCTCACAACAGCTAACGGCACCACGTAAAATATAGATCACACAAAGCCGCATGCTCGCTGCAGTGGCTAACCGCGTTTTAATGATACCGCCTCGTAACGATGGAAAGATAAAGAGGAAAAATATTGGCGCTATGGCTTTGTGTCGCCGTAGCTTTTGTTGGGTACATGATTTGTCACGGCGTTCCGATAATAGCAGAGAGAAAAAAAAACAAAAACAGAAATGACAGAAGGGACACAAAGGAAGAGCGTCGTGGCAGGTGGGGAGCCGTGGAAAATAAATATGTTCGGGAATGGCTTTGAAGACAGGACGACGGTACGGCGGAGAGATAAGGAAGAAAAGGGCGAGATTGCGTGGCTGTGGGGAAAGTGTCAATACGGAAATTACAACAACAATATTAAAAAGATAAGTGAAAAAAAAAAAGAATCCCGGAGCTTTTTTGATTTGCTTCTGTTTTGTTTTCATTCTTTTGTGAATGTACCTTTGTGTTTTTATTGATAAATGTATTTTTCCATTGACAATTTTGCTCTAACCTGAAAATATTGAACAAACAAATCACAAAAAAGAAAAGAGAAAAACAAAACATCGACAGAGCAAGCGACTAAAACTGCATTCATTCAAAGACATGAGTTGTATTTAAAGGAATAAATACTGTATGACATGTATGTATTTGACAGATATTAAAGACAGATAGACAGATATTAAAGGTGCATTACGTAACTTTTCTGGTGAAAGTATACTGTCAACTTGTCTCCATGGAGATGTTATCGCCATGGAATATTCCACAGTGCGGGATTAAATTTATCTATCTCCAAGGCGACAAGCAACTGTGCAGCTAGATTAAGTGACTGGCATTTTTTTTTTGCAATATAAGTACGTGTGATCAAATAAATGCAAGATAGATATGTATTTAAAGTTATATTGTGGAACATTCCAAGCATAGCTATTACATAATGTAGACAAGTAGGGGGTGTGGTTGGTAAGCTAGTGCAGAAGGTTGCTGGTTCTGATATATTGGAAGGGTGTGGAAGAGCATTCTCCTGCAGAGTTTTTCGACGTTTTTCGAGTCACAGCACACTTTTTTGGTTGAAAAGATCCCGCAGCACACTTGAAACATCACCAAGTCACAGAACATAAAGTTATACAATGAAGCAAATATTGTCCGTGCCACTGTCTGGTTCTTTAAATCTGGCAGTGATGATTGTTTTGTTTTCTTTTTTGACTCTGAAGTTGGACCAGAGCACTGAAAAACCTGTACCTTATTTAATCCAGTCCAATTGTAAATATTTTCAAGGTACACCTGGCAAAATCTGAAGGCAGTCGTTTTCCCCAGCACTCTGGTTGAAAATCAAGGCTCTGTAGTTTTAAGTGACCCGTACTGAACCATTTAAACAATCCAAAGCAAAGCAAATAATCATTTCTCACCCAACCGGCCTAAATATGTGATAAACTGCTGCATTTGCAATGACTTTAAATGTATAGCCAACTAGAGCATGTTAGCATCAGCGCTTTCCTGTTTATCGATGTCGTTTATCGCGTCAAGATCCAAAATATTATATTTCCAGTGCATAATGCATCTAACACTATCCAAGCCCAATGCATTTCAGTAGAATCAGAATCAGAAAAAGGTTTATTGCCATTGTCAGTAAAAAAACTAGGAACTTATTTTGGCAGTAAGATGCAACATATAACAATGAATAAAACAGTAGCAAAACAGTAGCAAAAGAAGATATATAAAAGAAGATATGCATAAAATTAAGAATTAGCTAATAACATAAAATAAAATAGAGTTAGACCATATACACAAAATTTACAGTTGTTAGACAATAGACTGCAAATTTGGCAGTGCAAAATTCCTAAAGACACATTACACAGCCCCATAGAGGCTAAGTTTATGAAACAAAAGTTGTGTCTTGTTTACTCTAGCTTTAGCCATGTCTCACCGTTTCAAACTTGGAATTGCTAAACATCTTTTTCGTCGATGTAATCCCTCATTCGTCCAGGAGTGCTTCATCGTAGAAAAGGTTTCAGGGGTTGCCATCAACAACGTCCGGATGACAACCCCTGAAACCTTTTCTATGATAAACATCTTTTTGTGAACTGGTGAGATCGGCCTGATTAAAAAGTGTTATTCAAGTACGATTTAGATTTTATTTATTAAAAAGGCAATTGCGATGCGGAGCCAGCCACTCAGCACGGAAACACAGGCTGCTATAAACCCTCCAGAGCCGGGCGAAACATTGCTTTACCCTTCGGCAAGACACTTCAGCCCTTTTCCCACTTCAGTCATATGTTAGTGTAATGTAGCTTGTCACACGAAGGGCATCAGACGTTAAAAAAAACAACTCCAAATCACTGTGCGCGGCGCTAACAAGGAGCTAACAAATGGTAAAAACAAAACCGAAATTGAATCTAATGTGATTTGAAGCAATTTTGCCTGCAGTATAAACAAGCAGGCGTACAATCTCTTCCTTGCTTCACCTTTCCTCGTTGTGCTGTTCACCAGGCCAGACTTGACGGCACATTATAAAGTATAAGAGCTCTTCGTGTTTGCTCCTATCGCCGTCACACGACACGACTCCACGTCTCCTGAAGGACTGTGGGTAATCACGCTGAGAAAGAAACATGCATTCAGAATCAGCCGTCACGTCGGCGCAGTGTTTTACGCCGACAAGCCGGGCCAAAGACTTTTGTTTCTGCTCCGTAGGGTTTTATGCGCGTATTATGAATCAGAATAACAATAGCGTTCAAATTAACGTCGACAAAAAGACTAAATTTGTTCCTCGTTTTGTTTTTGGAGTCCATACATGTTAAGTGAACCATCTCTTGCAACTTTAACGCGTCAGCTTAATGAGGCTGAGTTGTTTGTTTCCAATTATAGAGCGTTTTATTGTCTGAAAACCAGGCGTTGCGTTGTTAGCATGCTAGTTGTTGCCCTTATTTTTGTCTTGCTGTAGTCTATACTTTTTAACTTTACTAGTATTATTATGCATTGCTGTCTGTTGCACCTTACCGCTGAAGCGAGTAGCTAGTTAGTGAATTGTGTCCACCAACAATGGTAATAAACACCTTTCTGATTCATGTGTCATGGCAGTTTGAGGAGAGTAACAGCCCTTAGGACAAAAGAAGGTAACATTTTTACTGTAATTCAGGGTGAATTATACTTTTACTTTATTTTCGTTGATAATATTATTTGTAAAAGGTATAAAACATGCATGGAATACTGATGAACACATACATAACGCGCTGCACTGTCTACAACTATTTATTTTTTATTTTTTAACTGATGCCCTGTTAAAATGAACAGGGCAGAGTGTAAACACAAGATCCAGGCTGAGGGCGGTTCTTGTGTCACAGGAAATAATATATCCATTCTGAATATATCCATCTGGAAATTTCTCGGTCCATAAAATGTCTCTATTGGATGTTGGAAACCAAAAGCAGGAAAGAGAAAGATCACAGCTTCTTTTGAAATTCTACTGACAAAGTTTTACACTTTCAGATGACCAGAACTGCGGTGTAGAATAGTCACATCATATGCTGTTCTAAATAATACTCCTAATCACAAAATGTGAGGAAATGTATCATTGCAATGTTAGTGTATATAGTGTTGTGTAAATGTGCACCTTCATACTTGTGTGTCATTGTGCAGGGAGCAGAGGGTCACGTCATATGTTTAGCTCGTCTGTCCCACGTGTAAGAACTGACTGGGGAAAGAGAACTTTTTCTTATGCTGCTCCCACAGCTTGGAATTCTCTCCAGTCCACGTGGAGGTTACGTGAATTGGTCTTGGTCAGGTGTTTTCACACAGGTTTGAAAAACAAAGAGTCTTTCAAAAAATTGTCAGTTTAAATGTTGATTTTGTCCTAATTTCTTTAAATTCTCTTAAAATGTAAATATGTTCTTGTCATTTGTGTTGCTGTTACTTTTTTCACTTCGCCCCAGGTCACCCTTGAAAAAGAGGTGTTGATCTCAATGGGTTCTTACCTGGTTAAATAAAAGTTAATAAAAATAAATAAAGTACATAATAAAGCACATGGCGGTCTTACTGTCATTTGAAAGGATATATTTTATAACATACAAGTATAACATACATAGATCACAAGCAACTCATTTTCATTAACTTTTTGTTTTTATTGTTGAAAACCCTATGCACTTTTTTGTTTTAATAATCGTGAGGACAGAGCTGTGGGCGGGGAAAGGGGGTAGGTGAAAACAGGAATTTTAAGAGCACTAAGGTTTCATATATTCAAATACAGGATTAACTCAATTATGCAGGAATAAATCTGAATACAACATTGAGTAAACTAATGATGAGGAGACACTGTTGTAACAAACAGCTCGTGCATGATATGTCTCCTTTAAATGAGCCGGTATGTTAATCTCAATGAGCCACCAAGAGTCTAACAGCTTAATGTACCTCAAAGCCTGAAGAGTACAAAAGTCTCATAATAGATAGAACTAAAACCAAGACCTGAAGAAAATGAAGGAGAAAACATTAAATATAATGCAAAGTGCCAAAAGATCAAGTTGATTGTAAAGGTATGTACTACTTTTAAACAGAATTTACCAAAGATATTTTTCGGAAATGAAGTTTGTTATGGATTTGTGATAATTGGATGAATATGTGTCACAGCACAGTTAACCCAAACTGTGTGATTTATCTGAAATTGTACCAAGCTATCACAATGTTACAAGCTGCTGATATGAATGTATATATTTATAGTATAAGTAATACGAGAAGTAGTAGTAGTAGTATTGGTAGTAGTAGTAGCAGTAGTAGTAGCAGAAATAGTAATAGTAGTAATAGTACATATGTACATTAAACTCACCCTCATCCAAATCGTTTGCACTTATTAACCACATTTTGTACTCGAACGCAGCATTAGCCGTACTAGCAGTCGCAGTAGTAACAGTAGAGGTAGCAGTAGCAGTAGCAGTAGTAGTAGTAGTTGTAGTAACAATCATACGTGCATTTAAGACTCCACTCATCCACACTGTTTGCTCTCAAACTCATTTTAGTTGAAGTAGCTCCAGCCTTTGCAGTAGCAGCAGTAGCAGTAGCAGTAATGCAACATAAGCAGTGGTAGTAATAGTAGTCATAGTAGTAGTAGTAGTAGAAGTAGTAGTGGTAATGGTAGTAGTATTAGAAGTAGTAATAGTAGCAACATTACATGTATATTAAACTCCTCAACCAAATCATTTGAACTTAAATAAACACATTTTAGTTGAAGTACTTGAACGCAGCATTAGCAGTACTAGCAGTAGCAGTAGCAATAGTGGTAGTAGCAGTAGCATTAGAAGTAATAGTTGTAGCAATAATAGTTGTAGTAACAATAATACATGCATTTTAAACTCCATTCATCCACACTGTTTGCTGTTAATAAACATATTTTAGTTGAAGTAACTGCAGCATTTGTAGTAGTAGCAGTAGTAGTAGTAGTAGTAGCAGTAGAAGTAATAGTTGTAGTAATAGTAGTAGTAACAATAATACATGCATTTTAGACTCCATTCATTCACACTGTTTGCTGTTAATAAACATATTTTAGTTGAAGTAACTGCAGCATTTGCAGTAGTAGCAGTAGCAGTAGTAGTAATAGTAGCAGTAGAAGTAATAGTTGTAGTAATAGTAGTAGTAACAATAATACATGCATTTTAGACTCCATTCATTCACACTGTTTGCTCTCAATAAACACATTTTAGTTGAAGTATCGACAGCATTTGCAGTAGTAGCAGTAGTAATAGTAGTATTAGTAACTGTAATAGTAGTAGGGTTACAGTAGTACATGTATATTAAACTCCTCATCCATATCGTTTGCACTTAAATAAACACATTTTGGTTGAAGTACTCAAACGCAGTAGTAATAGTAGTAATAGTTGTAGTAATAATAGTTATAGTAACAATCATACATCCATTTTAGACTCAACTCATCTACACTGTTTGCTCTCAATAAACACATTTTAGTTGAAGTATCTGCAGAATTTGCAGTAGTAGCAGTAGTAGTAGTAGTAGTAGTAGTAGTAGTAGTAGTAGTAGTAGTAGTAAGAGTACATGTATATTAGATAACACTCACCCGCGGCATTTGCCTCCACGTCTCGTCTCAAGCCACAGAACATGACAGACGACATGCACCAGCAGTGCTTCACTAACAGCAGCCGTACTGTCCACAGAGGGACTACTACTACTACTACACCACAGCAGCAGAGGTGGAAAAGAGAGGAGAGGGAGAGTGCACACGCCCCCTAGAGGAGGAGAGAGACCAGGGAGGGAGAGAGAGAGGAGGAGAGAGAGAGAGACCAGGGAGGGAGAGAGAGAGACAGAGGAGAGGAGAGAAGAGAGAAGGAAAGGGACTACTACTACTACTACACCACAGCAGCAGAGGTGGAAAAGAGAGGAGAGGAAGAGCGCACACGCCCCCTAGAGGAGGAGAGAGACCAGGGAGGGAGAGAGAGAGGAGGAGAGAGAGAGACCAGGGAGGGAGAGAGAGAGAGGAGGAGGGGAGAAGAAAGAAGGAAAGGGACTACTACTACTACTACACCACAGCAGCAGAGGTGGAAAAGAGAGGAGAGGGAGAGCGCACACGCCCCCTAGAGGAGGAGAGAGACCAGGGAGGGAGAGAGAGAGGAGGAGAGAGAGAGACCAGGGAGGGAGAGAGAGAGACAGAGGAGGAGGGGAGAAGAGAGAAGGAAAGGGACTACTACTACTACTACACCACAGCAGCAGAGGTGGAAAAGAGAGGAGAGGGAGAGCGCACACGCCCCCTAGAGGAGGAGAGAGACCAGGGAGGGAGAGAGAGAGACCAGGGAGGGAGAGAGAGAGACAGAGGAGAGGAGAGAAGAGAGAAGGAAAGGGACTACTACTACTACTACACCACAGCAGCAGAGGTGGAAAAGAGAGGAGAGGGAGAGCGCACACGCCCCCTAGAGGAGGAGAGAGACCAGGGAGGGAGAGAGAGAGGAGGAGAGAGAGAGACCAGGGAGGGAGAGAGAGAGACAGAGGAGGAGGGGAGAAGAAAGAAGGAAAGGGACTACTACTACTACTACTACACCACAGCAGCAGAGGTGGAAAAGAGAGGAGAGGGAGAGCGCACACGCCCCCTAGAGGAGGAGAGAGACCAGGGAGGGAGAGAGAGAGGAGGAGAGAGAGAGAGACCAGGGAGGGAGAGAGAGAGACAGAGGAGGAGGGGAGAAGAGAGAAGGAAAGGGACTACTACTACTACTACACCACAGCAGCAGAGGTGGAAAAGAGAGGAGAGGGAGAGCGCACACGCCCCCTAGAGGAGGAGAGAGACCAGGGAGGGAGAGAGAGAGGAGGAGAGAGAGAGAGAGACCAGGGAGGGAGAGAGAGAGACAGAGGAGGGGAGAGAAGAGAGAAGGAAAGGGACTACTACTACTACACTACAGCAGCAGCAGCAGAGGTGGAGGTGGAGAGGAGAGGGAGAATGGAGAGAGAGAACACACACACACACACACACACACACACACAGTAAGGAGAGAGACCAGGGAGGGAGAGAGAGGAGAGAGAGAGAGAGAGAGAGAGGAGGGGACAGAAGAGAGAAGGAAAGGGACTACTACTACTACTACACCACAGCAGCAGCAGCAGAGGTGGAAAAAAGAGGAGAAGGAATGGAGAGAGAACACACTCCCCCTAGAGGATGAGAGGGGGGAGACGAGCGGTGACAGTGAGAGAGAGAGAGAGAGAGAGAGACTGAGAGGTGTAAGAGGGAGCGAGGGACTGAGGGAAGGAAGAGATAAGAAGAGAGCAGAAAAGGAGATGGAAAAAAGGTTGAATTTGTTCAGCCACACAACGCCGCTTTGCATCTGTGTTTTTACACGTAGTTGTTTTTGACAATAATCTTCCACAGTCGGGTTAAAGTGAGGTTTAGGAACTAGTATTGGAGTTAAAGTTTGGGTTAGGGTCAATTTGGTTAAGGTTAAGTTTAGGATGATGACATGACATTTGGTTAAGGTTAGGTACAGGTTCAATAACACAAAGGTTGGTTAGGGTTAGGATCACGAACAGGAAATTGTGTTAAAGTCAAGTTTAGGAACTGGTCATTTGGTTAAAGTTAGGTTTAAGAATACAAACTTTGGTTCAGGTTAGGTTTATGAACTGGTTATTAGGTTAAGGCCTAATTAGGTTAGGAAAAGGGAATTCAGTTAAGGTCAGGTTTAGGAACTGGTCATTCATTAGTTTTAGGTTTATGAATACAACATTTGGTTAAAATTAGAGCAGGGAACAGGACATTTTTGTTAAGGTTAGAGTTAGGTTTAGGAACAGGATTTTAGTGACGTTTAGGAACAGGCATTTTGGTTAAGGGCTTTGGGACAGGTCTGTTAACCAGGTTTTGTCGGAATTAAAACGCTGCAATGCTGTGAGACGCTGGAGAAAGAGAAGGAGAGCAATAAAGGGATTATAGTGTGGTGACGAGAAAAAAGCTAACATCCTGATATGAGCTTAAATAGGGCATTTGGAACATACAGGATGTATAGTGGCGAGATTGGTCCCTAGAGGGCAGTAAAGTACAAGAAGTGACTTTGTACTTTCCTTTATAACAGTGACAAAAAAGTACTTCCAGTTTTCTCAGTGCCATTGTCCCACAAAATTAAAAAGGCCTGTCTGTTGCCTGTGAGCTCACCAGTGACCTCCCGTCCCTCGGCTCCGGAAGTACATTTTCCATTCATTTTCCCCACAAGGATTCCAAAAAACATTTATGTAAAATGTTTGAAAGCTTACTCTGCTCTGTGATCAGTAAGGAGCATAAGAATTATAATTTTTATGTCAAATCTGTTTCTGAAATGATACAAACTGCAAAGTAATTAAAACATTTGGTAGAATTTTTAGTTTTACATATGTTTTTTGGGTTGATAACAATGGATTATGGATAGTTATGGACATTAATCACTACATTGCCCCACCACACAACCTTAAAGTACCTTTGACTGGTACGACTACTCATTTAACTAAAACACAGTTAAGAAAAACATATTTCATATTCTGCTAAAATCTTCACAAATTTGACTCCAGTTTAGTCATTTTCTTAGTTTTTTAATTTTACTTCCTGGTTGTAAATGATGACGTCACACTGGGAAATGACCAAGAAACCATCCTGTACAGTGCACCAAAACTCCTTTAATGTCACAGATTATTTTATTTGACAAAGAAAAACACATGTCAACACTTTTATTTTGTTGAATTAATGTTTAGAAGGTTCTTTTGTGTAAATTATACATAAACTTTGTCTCCCCAGTGTGATGTCATCAATTTGTTTACTTCCTGATTGAACTGAACTGATTTTTCAACTTTTCTACATAAACAGCTACTCGATTGGTGTAAAACAATCATTTATGTTTACACTGAATAAAGACAAAATTAGAAAATCATAAAAACCTGTCATATGAACTTTAAACTTTTAATTTTCCTAGATCCTTATGGAAAAAATGAATGAAAAACTTACTTCTGGAACCGTGCCGGACTTGGAAGTGGGCGGGACTTGTGAGCACATTGATATATAAATACATACGACAGGTCAGACGACACATTTCACTAAAATCGTAGTGAACACGATGCTGTTAAGCTTGTTTAGAATTCGGCACTACTTCCTGTAATTTTAAACTTTTTTTTTTCAAAATGTCCTCACAAACTCCAACTCCATGGATTTAACACTATGATAAATATCTACCACAGGTGCCATCCCACTTAACAGAATTTATTATAAAAAACATTACAACTTGTTATGTAGAGTTATGTAAAATAAGGACAGAGAAGAAATGCCAAGACATACTAGAGGAGAGAGGTGCCAACATTTACCTCTTCTTAGAAAAAGGACAAAAAAAAAGTTTCCAATGTCGCAATATCATTCATTCATTCATTCATCCAAAAATCAATACCAACATCAATATCAATATCAATACCAATATCAACAATATTACCACTATTGTTCCCATAAATAGTAACAAAGGGGGAAAAAAATCCTAGTCCAATGTTTCCAAGTTCAAATAGTTCAAATAGTCCAATAGTGAATTGTAGATTAGGATTGTAGATTAGGATTGTAGATTAGGATTAGTAAATTTTGTGTTTTCCACCATTGAGTATCTTGTAAAAGCAGCACTCTCTAAAAAATGAGACCTCTGTGCTGTCTGCAGAAAAAGAAGGAAAAAAAAAAATGTCGCAATATCATTCATTCATTCATCCAAAAATCAATACCAATATCAATATCAATACCACTATTGTTCCCATAAATAGTAACAAGGGAAAAAAAAAATCCAAGTCCAATGTTTCCAAGTTCAAATCGTCCAAATAGTCCAATAGTGGATTCCATGTTTTTTCCCATTCATGCAGATTTCTCTGGTTAAGAAATCAGTGTTTTTCCATAGATATTGTGCTGAACTCATCAGAATTTAAGAGAGTTGTGAACATGAAATTCCAATGCATTTTGTAATTCAACGTAAAAAAACACATCAAACTTAACTTGTAACTTGTAACACGGCATTTCATCCACCTTTAAGATCAACATCGTCGTGGCAGAAACGTGGAAAAGCGAACGCCCACACGGCCCACTGATGTACGGCACGTGTCACATCGGCACAATGCCTCAATTATCTCCGCGGCACCGTTTTGCTGACTTGGTTTTTTGCCGCTCGGACTCGTTCAGAAACATAAGACGCTGTAATTACCGAATCTCCGCAGACCAAACGTGGAAAAAGAAAAACCCAAAGAAATAATGAGCGTCTCCCACCTCCGGCGCTTCAGCAGGACGACTAATGCCAGTTTTAATTTGACCGGAAAGTTCTGGAGCTTGGCATTTGGAAAAGGGCGACCGGAATTAAGTGTTGCGTGAAAATGGTCGAAGAGTCTAAAACTGTTAAAAATGGTGTTCCTAAGTGCGGGATTTGATGGTAATAATAAGAGACAAATGTGAAGGAGTTTGCGCAAAAATGTGTGTAAATGTTCTGGGTGTATTTAATGCTCTGACATAGTGGTTAGTACGTTCGCTTCACAACAAGAAGGTCCCAGGCGTGGTTCCCTGATCGAGTGTTTGAAATTTGCATGTTCTCCTTGTGTATCTGTCTTTAGAAATGTGCACATATCAAGATATTTTCATAAACGCATATCTTTTTTCTGCGTTTGGGCGTCCTGTCCTGGCACAGCCTACACAAACTTTAAACAAACGCTCTCCGAAGTGAAGATTTGAATAAAACGCGAAATATTTCAGCGACATGTGGACTGACAAGCAGAAAAACGTGGTGTTGTGTGTCGTTATCTAAAAATAAATGTCATGAAACTTTCTTAGCAAACTTTATTTAACTTAAATGACAAATGACAAAACAAGGCTACAACCAACTAAACCGTTTCTGGCAATTTAAATAATGACAATGTAGTCAAGCTAACGACTAGCAAATGACACGAATTAGGTAGATGACTCAGATTGGGAAAGTAGAATGGATAAATTGTGTTTCCTGACTTGGTTTTTGTCTGTGGAGATTTGATTTCGCTCCAGTTAACTTAATATGTTGAAATGAAAACGGAAAGTAGTTTCTCTGTTTGCTAACGGCATGGCGAGATAAAAGACACTTCAACTCACCCAACAACTTTTTTGCATTACCTTTTTCTCTTTAAAGCTGGGGTACCTGACTTTTTGGGTGTCAATTAGTACATTTTGTGTTTTCTACCATTGAGTATCTTGTAAAAGTAGCACTCTCTGAAAAATGAGACCTCTGCATGCTGTCTGCACCTAATAATAAAGTAATTGTTTCAAAGTAAGAGCTAAAAAACATGTTTTGATTGGCTGCGCTTGGGTGGTTCTCTCCAGCTTCACTTTGCCGACTGAAAAAAGCTGTTGTAAAGCTGTGCACAGGACCAAAAATTGGTTTGTGAGAGTAAGGGATGAGTTAGATAGACTTCAAAACCTACTTCTGGTTCCGCAGTGTGAAAATCACGTACCCCAGCTTTAAAGAGAAAAAGGTAATGCAGTTTTACTATTGTTTATGTGCTTTTCTACAACTGTTAACTTGTTCTTTTCAGACGTACAAATTAAACCACAGAGTTGAGTGTTGACTTTTATACTTGTTATCAGACTCTAGCAGTTCTATCACACTGTAGAGAATGGAATAACTCACCACGTACATGGAATTTTATCACTCGCTGTTAAAATTCCATACAGTGCTGCCATTTGCATAACTTCAATGGTTGTATTGTTGTGTCCCTGGGCAAGACATGTCAGCGGAGTTGCATCAGAAAATAAAAAAAAAGCACGCCTGGCATTGCAATTGAACAAGTTACCGAGTCATCATTTACTCCTGACACGAAATCAAATGCTATAATTTCACTGAAGGCGATGTCTTTTTCATCTTTTCTTGACTGTTGTCAGCCCCGTGCTCTGATCAGCTGCTGTAGCCTCAGTTGTGCTTATTTGCGTCTCTTCACGGTCACTTGGCTGAGGTCTAGCCCTGATTTCTGACCTACTTCCTCCCCTCCCGCCCTCGCGCCCTCGCTCTCGCTGTGGACCTCCTCTGAGTCACTGTCTGCCGCGGTCACATCCTCCAGCGTCCAGACAATCGCACACGCAGCACTCGGAAGGCCAGTGCAGATGTAGTTCTTGTATCACAGTCTAATATAGTCTCTCTCACGCAAGTATAGTACAAATTGCGAGAAATTTCTGTAAAACACTGAAACGGATCTGAATGGAGAGTAATTGATCGTCAAAACTACAACTAAAAGTACATGTCCTTGAAAACTTCGACCCAAACCGGTCCACATACAAACTCAATGTGAAAGAATTTAACAATAACAATGAGATAATGAATATTCAAAGTTTAAAAGCGTGTAACTACACCACAAGATCTATAGTTTCATTGAAAAGCTGTATCTGAACCTGTTTCTGTTTTAAACCACTAAGCTATTAAAACATTTGGCTAAATTTTAATGTGTTTTTTGGGCTGAAAAAACAAAGCGTTATTATAGGCTAACCAGCTAGCAGTTGGTCTCTGCCGTGCATTAAACTTTTAGGGCCATATTTTGCTCCTAGCTTTAGCGCTTAGACCAGGGGGCAGTTCCAGGTCAGGTTTTTGCTGTTTTCACGGCTGAGGCTGTACTTGTCCTCTGGAGGCTGGAGGGGCATGTCATAGCCCATATATGGTGAACACGTTTGAACCAATGACTGAAAACTGTGGCATTTAAAGGCCGTCAGTGCAGGAGATGTTTGCATCCAGGGCACATCCAGGCACAGAAAGAAACGCTTCACAGGAGACACTAGTTCTTGTAAGTCAAGTTAAAGAACAAGAGGGACGGGGACAATAAAACAGCTCTCAAGCCCCACGATGTAAGCATATGTTGTTGTCCACCACAGTCTTTGGTAGCCCAAACATAAATCATATTTTTAAAGCCATATTTAGCCAAGTTTTGTCAGTGTGGCCCCTAAGCGGTTGGATGCAGTCACTCTGTCACTGCAGCCAACAGATCAGTGTGTGGATGCAACACAACTTTCTCCAGATAAAGACAGAAATCATCATCCTTGGCAGAAACAAAGAGAATGTGTCAGCAGTCACCTCTAGTTTCTCACTCTAAAACCTATAAATCTGGGGGTAATAATGGACTCAGACTTGAACTTTGACAGCCACATCAAATCAACATCAACAGCCTTTTACCATCTAAAAACATTACCAAAATCAAAGGTATAGTGTCTAAACCAGACTTGGAGAGACTTATCCAGAGACTTATTCATGCATTTGTCTCCAGTAGGTTAGACTACTGTAACGGCTGTTCACTGGCCTCTCCAAACGAGCGATAAAACAGCTGAAGTACATCCAGAACACAGCTGCTCGAGTCCTGACTAGAACCAGGAAGTACGAGCACATTAGTCCTGTGCTCAACTGGGTTCTGAACTCTCAACGCTGTGCTATGACCACTAGGCAGCGCAACACGCTTAACACACTTCCATTGACCTATTAAAAGTTTAATACTATATGAAAGTCATATAGTTCTTTGCTTTACGGCACCTTCAGTCCCATGATTTAGCATTTAAATTCACCTAGATCTATTACAGATGAAAATAGGCTAAACGACCCAAAAGTTGTGAATGACGTAAACACATTAGATGCATGAGACAAATATGATGACATTTTATTAAAGTTAAAGACTGAATAAGTTTCCCCCACAGAGACTGGGTGTAGTAGGCCCACTTCGTTCTCCACGGAGGACGAGGTGGTGGCCGAGGGGTGGAAAGTCCACTCCAGAGGCGGCCAAGGCATTCACCACGGCGTCTGAGGGCCAAGGATGATGTATAGCAGGACTATGAGGTGTTTTTGGAGCAGCAGCTTAGGGGCTTCGAAATGCTAGAGCAGGTGCTGGATGGCCTTCACTGAAGCACCCAGTCTGCTTGGGCCACTTGTCCACATTGCTGACTCAGCAGCAGGCCTCTCAGCCCCAGCCTCCTGCAGACCCCACCATCACCACCGCATGTAGATCTAGGCCCCTCCCCCGAGCCCATGGGGTTCCACATGGCACACAGCTGGATGGAAATTAAAAGATCATTTATTCTCCGGTTCCTATTTGGTCTTTAGTTAAATAAGTTATATTAAATATGAGTTGCTATCGGATAAATCTTATTTCAGTTAGAACAAGCCTGTTTTCATTCAGATTTTTATTATTGTAAATAAATGTCCAAATTACCTCCTGTTGAACTTCATTTTGCCGAATCTGTGTTGTGTGTGTGTGTCAATGTGAAGGAGCTGTCCATGGTGCTGAAAGAGTGTGGGTTCCAGTGGAATAAAACAAAAGGATCAGAAGGATGTCAGGATTGGAAAAATACCATCCAAATCTTCAGTGTAATGGTCATTTTAACACTCGTACGGCGGTGCAGCCCATTCACCAGCTGATCCCTTCTCACCCGCCTGCCTCATGTGGATGTGGGTTAATTGGTATCGGCACACGAGGCGCGCCTTCTGTAGTCCTCTGATACATCCTCACGCAGGTCCAAAGCACATTCATGACGAATGGCATGTTGTGTAGAACATAACATGCCACAAAGAAAGCGGCAACTTTCTGAGGACAACACTGCAATGTACCACTGGACCTACCCAAACATCTGAGGCACATTTGGAGTAATGTTCTTTGGATCACACTATGCGTTCGTGTGTGCATTCGATTGTAGGCCAACTCGCCTATAGTACCCGGTGTGATGAATGATGTCATCGGGTTAAAACCAGGTCTAAGGCAACTCTGACACTGACCAGGTGCTATGACCCAGCTGTCCAGCCATCATATGAGCCAATAGAACTGTACTGCTGGTTAATGATTACAGAAATTGTATTTTATATATATTAGTCACAATTGATGACACAATATTATATTATATTATATTATATTATATTATATATTATAATATAAAACATATTAAAATCTAGGCCGACTAGTACCATTTTTCTAGTACACAACCATCTTCTTGAAATCAAAGGTTTTAAACTAAAAAAGTTAATATGTCATAAAGTCACAGCCAACAAAATATATTTAGCTTAACATGAACGAATGCGTACAAAACAAAACTATTCTTTAAATAACTAAACCATGACTTTCCCCCCTTGTCTTGGTCATAATACTCTTTTGTTCACTTTTATTCAACTTAGTAAACCCCATTTAGATGTGAAGATATTGAGAACATGCAAATCTGACTCAAATCTGACCATAAATGTTTTTAGTTTTGTTTGACCGATGTTTCCAAATCAATCCTTGGTCAATTCATATCTTGTCAATACTTTGTTATGATTGTCATATTTTTTCCATGTCTCAATTCCAAATGTATTAAATTTGCATAAACTTTCAAGACCCAATTGCTTAAATCCATGCAGTTATTTCTGGTCTGGCTTTTCACTCTCAGATTCCCCTTCCTCTTTCATTTTTTTGCTTTGCTTTTTTCGCCCGAGTTTAAAGTGCAAATGAATCCGTGCACTCTGAGGATTATGGGTAGAGGGCCTTTGAAGTGGCACACAAGATGGCCTCCTGTGGCTCGGTGCATTGACACACTCGACCCATATCTTCCAAAACCTACGATTTTAACTGCAGGGAAATGCCGAGGTAAGCTAATGTATACTCCAGTTTAGTCTTTACAGAATCTTATATTCTCTCTGCTTGCGTTGGAAATTCTGCAGTAGGCATGTATCAGCCAAAAATGGAGCCTTTAGTCTTATTTTGAGGTCGTGTGGGAAAAAAAAGTCTTCATTTCGGTTTTCACAAATGCCAGTGTTGCTAAAAGAAGATACGGCTAAAAGCAAAAGTGGGTTATGAATGCTAATGATAAAAGTGCAGATTTTGCAGTGAAGTGCTTTGATTGTTAATATGGTCACGAGTCTGCAGAAGGGGTATACAGTGGTACTTCCTGTAGTAGGCGGGAACAACCGTATAACATAGATACAGTCGTCAGCTTGTCATATTAGGGGGCGTGGTCTAGCATGGGGGAAACTCTGTTGAATCAATAGGACTTTTTCACTCTTCTAATGCAATGGTGTTTATGGTATTGGTGAATTATGTGTATTTTAAGCAGAACTAATTCCACCGTGTGTCAAAATTATTATTAAATTGCTCCAATAAATACCCAAAAAACCCTGGTTTCCCTTCACTTCTCTCTGCTGGAGCTTGGCTGGACGTTACGTGTGTTTTAGTGGCATCTACAGGCCGCTGAGCAGTACTGCAGACCAGACCACACTGTTCTCTGACATGAGCTTTACAAGTGCAGAGTTCAGCAGCATCTTGTGCATGTGTACTGAGGCCCACACCAGGCTCATACAGTTATGAAGGGCTGAATAAAACTACCAGAGACGTCTGCTGCTTGTGCGTCTGGGCGTGAACTGTGCATGTGCAGCAGGACAGCAACAACAGCGCAACAACAAGACTAGCTTTAGCGTTTGTAGCTGAGGCTATGTTCACTTTCTAACGATCAGATGTTAGTTAGAATTACATACTTCCTTTTAACCACATAGTGAGCTAGTTTGTGTGTGATGGAGGATCCAGATGAAACAGTGAAGAGCAGCTTCAGGGTGTGATCTGCTTCAGGTGAGTTTTATCGCAGCACGTTTAAACGCAGGGCTGTTTTTAAAGTGACGTTTTTTGTTTTTTTTTTGCAATTAACTATTTTTATTCAGCTCTTTCTGTCAAATCTGTGCCATGTTTGATACCAGACAGACAAATAACCGAAACACAAACAAACAAACAAAAAATAATACAGATTACAAACTTAATAATTGAAACATTTTTTAGAAATCGATTTAAATTAAAATGACCATAAAAAATAAACAACTCAATTATAATAGCAAAAAACAAACAAACAAACATACAAGTATGAAAATAATAATGAATACAATCAAAAAATGGACAAAACACTCGACAAGACCAGATAAAATAAGACAAGACAAAGTTGGACAATACGAACCAATTCAACAAAGACAAGACGAGTTGACAAACAACACAAGACAACACAAGACAGACGGATAATACTGGACCCTTGAAGTTCTCCTATCGACACATCGTTAGGTTTTATCATTAGTGCATCTGTCTGACCAGTGCACTGTTATTGTGTGTCTCTTTGTGTGGTGAGAGCGATACACACCCGTCGCAGAGCTGTCATGTGTCACTCATGTGAAGGTTTTGTGCTGCACACATATAACAGTGACAATAGTTGCTCAGCTGCATGAATAAAGCAAACAGGAGAAATCTGTGAGACTAAACATACATAGTCCACAATTACAGGCCTTTATATAAATATGATTAAAGGTCCCATAACATGCAAAATCGACTTTTCAGAGGTTTTAACCTTCCTACAGTGCTATTTGGGCCTCGTATGTTGTGCCCAAAGTGGTTTTTTGATTGATTCCCGCATGTTTTCGCTAGAGAACTGTCTTTTTTGTCCCCCTCGGCTGAGCAGGCAGACGGGGGCTCCTCACAAGGATGACGCGGTGCTCAAGCCACGCCTCCAGGAAGCGCGCAGCCGCAGGATAAAAACAGCTAATGCTAATGCTACACAGTAATTACACGATGGATACGACAGATCGAAGAGTTAGCTTGTTATTTACCAAACGGCAACGTCCGTCGTCGAGGTACTGGAGCACGTCAAACTCCAGGTCAGATCCAGGACGTAGGACTCAGCACGACGCACCGTCAGGACGGATAAAATGTTTATTCCCGTGTTTGTGTATCGCTGTTTACCGGAGCACACGGCGCATGCGCACTATCTCCGCTCTAGGCTTCGTCGCGGGTTAGGAGGGGGAGGTGCGCGGGTTGGGCGGGGGAGGCAGCCTGCTCTCTGTTCGGGGGGTCAGATCACAGAGTGAGCCGTTTGCTTTTGCAAGGAGGGGGGCCAGTCCAAGAAATGGGTGTTTTTTGGAAACTGTTATGTTATGGATATTGCACAACGCAAAATTTTATCAACAAAGCCCTTAGAATAGACTGTGTAAAGGGCAAAATAGCAGAATATGGGACCTTTAAACTCTATAGGTTTTGGCTTGTTTCACTTCAAAATTATTTAGTTCGTAAATGTGTGTCTTTAATATGTCAATTAAAAACAATAACCGTCTAAACTACAGTGCAATTTGTATTAAAATGGCTTTTTAAATTGTTATCGATTAAATATTAATGACCACCCCAAACCGGCTCGCCTGCTCATTAAAGTCACAGCACGCCACTGAATTTATGTAACATCGTGAATGTTGTTTTGAAGATATGCAAAATTTGAACATCAAGTTTATCGTTGATAGTAAAAAACTGCAACAAAAAGAGCTGATTAAACCAAAAATGAAAAAAGGTTATGTTGTAAACTTTTAAATGAGAGTATAAGGTGATATTTCTGCACTTTTGCGATTCATTTGAGAAACATTTCACCTTTATCTGATAATTAAACCTCTACTCACGCACTTAAAGACATTGTTTTCACACTTTTTTGTCGACTTTGCCCGCTCTTATACATAACCCACAGAGTTCTCGGCCTAAATCTGAGCAAGTCTGAAGCAAAAGCGGAGTACGGCGCGCAGAAATCAGGACAGGAAATAAACTAAAGTGAAGTGAATTTGGGGATAAGATGTTTTTTTCCGAGTCGGGCATACAGAGGAGCGCAGATATGCAAGCTGGTGACACGGGGAGAGTTTGAAATGCAAATGAAGAGCGTGTGAATGCCTCTGCTGCTGTCAGACGCATCACAACATGTACAACGTCTTCTACCGCAGATCCGGCTGCACGTTTGATACAAGGCTCCTCACACCGGGATTTAAGCGCCGAAAAAGAGTAGGTTTTGTGCAGAGGAAGCAAAAAGTGAACAATAAGTGAGCAAAGGTACGCCAAAGAGAAAACGGGTACAACTTATAACCACAACTTAATTACCTTAATCACCTTATGATGAACTATATAAAGAATGATTCGGGTTTAGAAACATTAAGGGATTAGGGTTATGAGTTAAGGTAGTTACTAAGCCTCAATCATACTTAATTAATCAACTATTTGTTCATTATGAGTTCCTGTAAGTCTTTTGTCCATGCTTTGTTAAGACTGATGAACGTACAGTCATTATAAACCAAAAAGTTTAAATATTGATGCATCCAAATATATCTGTCCATTTAACAAAAAGTATTTCAATGAAAATAACATTAAAAACAAATAACGTAATATTTAGGGCAAGCTTTTTTCCTTTTGTGTCTAACAAGTGGCAACAGAGATTGGTATTTTGCATTGGTGAGTGAAATAATAAGTAATGATAAAGTATTATTTTTTCATTCACAAAGATTGCAAAAGTCATCACTAGCTTGTGGGTTGTTAGCTAGTCAGTTGTAAATCTTGCAGAGCATTGTGCACTCCTGTGGAAAAATAGCTGGGGTCACATTCACTGAGCTCCAGAACGTCCACAGGGCACAGATCCTTAAAAGAGCCCAACAGACCTCCTCCTCAGGAGCCACGCTCTTTGGGCAGAGTTCAAGCTGCTTCTGTCCGGACGCAGACACAGTGCGCCCAAATCCAGAACTGATAATTACAGAAACTCTCTTATTCCCACTGCCATTCGTATTTTGAACCAGTCATTATTATATTGTATTGTTTTTGTTTTGTTTTTTTACTCTGTGTGAGTTGTATTTGTGGATGTTCTGCTGCTGCTGCAAATGAATTGCCCCTCGGGGACAATAAAGATAACCTTCAACCCTAAGGCCGACCTGGAAGGGCATTCTCAAAGTTAAAATAACTTGAATTATAAATGTTATCCTAATTTGAATTAGATTGTAGTACAATGCTTGCGTGGTCTTTAACCCCTTACACTGAAGGCCTATTTTTGACGTTTGACTAAAATGAGTCCCATGTCAAACTGAAGCTGTTTCCGAACCCTCTGAAGCACAAACAAATGGTTGGACTCTTTGTGAAGCTGACACTCTGTAGTTTTGGCCTCTGGAGTCTGATTTGCTTTATTTACAGGTGGAAAGAAGCTCTGCAAAGAGGAAAAACAAAATTTGAAGTCCGCCTAGATTTTCTATGTTAAATGTATGAATGAGTAAAGCTGGTGTCTGGAGGTCAGGCTTGATTGACCATAGTTTGGGCATTTGTTGAGTTTTTAACAATTCTCTTTCAAAGCAGAAGCTAATTTGACTGAGTTTTAGGGACTTACTTAATAAAGTTTAAAAAAAGTCCAGGTGGAATCCATATAAAAGTCCTAAAGATAAAGGTACTTTTATTATTTGTGGGTTTGGAGAACCTGGTTCATCCCAGAGTGTTTTTTTTTATGTCTAACATTTGTAGCAGCTTGAGAGTTTCCTTTTATCAGATGGTGGACAAAATGAGTGGAATCAGTGGAATATGACACCGAGAGCGTCTATGTGTGTCCTATAGTGAAAGCAAAAGTCTCCATCGAGAGAGAGAACACAGAACTCAACATAGAATAGTAGAATATGTTTTCATCTTTGAGATTCCCTTTGTTGCCACTCCAGACTCTGCACTTATGCACATTGTTTTCATGTCAGAAAAAAAAAAATCGCATAGTCGTTTTACAAGATGGTTTCAAACTTTTTCGTACAAAGCAAAGCCGTGACCCTGTGTTTTTTTTTCCCTAACACTGTCTTGATAATTGCACATATATCTTCCCAAATTCTCCCCTGCTCCCTCCGTCCTCTCTTTAAAACATCCACAGTGACAGAATGGGGCCAGTGTTCAGACTCCTCTATGTCTTTGTCCTTCTCTCTGGATGTGAGTCAGACTTAAGTTAAACCTCTCACTGTTGACTCTGCACATCAAGTACGGGGGCTGGGAGAGGCCAAACTGCTCTTTGAGAAAAGCTCTCTGCTGCTGCTGCTGCTGGCACATCTTAAGAAAGAGAATCAGATGTCCACACTTTCCAAACACAGATCAGAATCCCGCAGCCTCCAGCCTGAGAGGAGGAGACGGCAAGACTCCGCCACAGTAACACAGCCAGGACATGCATACTTTACATGCTCACCCCATTAAACATGCAGACTCAATCAGATCCAGTCGGCGTCTGAGGGAGCGCACTGACGGATCTTTGTGGGGGAAACAATGCATTCATTTTAATGTAGGAGTGCTGCTCTTTCACCCACTGTTCAAATTTGGACGTAGGAAGTATATTATGCCAAATACAGACACAAAAACACGAAGAAGAAGTGGAAAGTGGTAGGGCGGCACAAGTCTCTATAAATAATCAAGAATGCTGTGAAATCTGCAAGCTAAATGCTACCACAATGCTAGCTCTTCCTGCTGTATTTGAAGCGTGAGTCTATTATATTAACTGGACAGGGTGTTGCTAGCTTAAACCTGTTGGAAGTGCACTGAAAAAGTCCTCTGCTGCCCAGATAGCATTTTCCCCTAGAGCACAATGTAAACACACTCTGCTGCTACTCGGCTCACAGGGACCTGCAGCGGCGGATTTTGTGGCAAAGGGCGGATTTTGTGGCGATTTTTTACCTATTTTCAGATCATGAACTTCTTTACGGTTCAAAATACTTCTGTTTTCTTTAAAGCAACTTTTTAATCTTTAGCTCCGGCTCGCTCTGTTTCACGCAGCTCTGCTCGGATTGGTTGGAGTCACAATCCTGTGTCATTTCTGGGTCGCACAACCTGGAAAAGCCGATAATGGCTAAAATGGCGACATGCGCTAGCGAACACGGCCCATAGGCTTAAACGGGCAGCCATCTTGGTCCCTGGGGGCTTGATTTGAAAATGTTCAGTACAATAACTTTACTTTTCTCACGTTACGCCAGATCAACATGTTAGAGGAAAAAACAATTATGCATTTAAAAAATATTCTTATTAGCCTTTAAACACGCTCTTGAGTACCTTCAGTTTGGTATCTCATGTTTTAGAACTAAAAAAAAGTATAAAAACAAATTGAACATCTGTATCTGGTTCTGTTTGCCCTGGCACTTACTGAGTTCATGTGCCATCTACTGGCTGCATAGCGCTTACACAAGTTAAACATGTTATTATGATGAAATGCGAGTTAAGCCAGTGATGTTTAGAGGCAGAAATGCTTAGAACGAGTCTGGCCATGATTTAAGGACTTAAAACAGCAGAAGATTCTCAGATAAGTGACGTCAAATATCGGAAAAATGTCATTCATCGAGGGAGTTCAGCAGGGAGTGTTTTTGACGGTCAGAGGGAGAGGATTTTCTAACCAGGATTGATCAAACTAGCATGAATGAAGCTAAATTCAACTCCAGGTAGGTTTTCGTAAAAGGAAAATTGTAAGAACATTGTTAAAAGCTCAAAAAACGTCAATCAAAAATTGTCTTAAAAGAGGGAAGAAGTTGTGGGAAGAGTTTTCATCCACACCAGCCTCCTGCTATGATGATGTGTATCTGTGATGTGTCTATTCAGGTGTTTTTATTGCTTAATAATACTTTCTGTCTTTCTTAAAGGTGAGCGGGCCTGAGAGTGTCACCTTCTCGTCTCAGTGATATATTACTTTAAAGGACACGCATTATGCAAATGTTACTATCTTGATGTTATATTGTTCCCTCGACAAAAACCTGCCTAGAGTTGTACTTAGCTCATCTTCTCAGAGCCTCATCAAAACACTTCAAATTCCCCAGGTTTGTGACGTAAAAGGTAACGATCCAATACTTTCCCCGCTTCAAGCTGAAACACGAAGCGGAAGTTAATCATGTAATTGTACAAGTATTCTTTCAAAATTAACCCAAAATGCAGACTCACTAAAGCGGGACACTACACGCAAAACATATGTGGAAAAAACTAACTTGTCCAGTCTGCTCCTAAACATAATTTAATCCACTTCATCCATAGATTTCACTGGGACATTGTAACTTCAAAGGCCGTTTTCTTCAAATGCATTTTTCTCCCACAGAGACATAAAGATCAGCCCTTTAAGTACCACCTACACACCAACCTTGTACTTAACAAGATTTTGACGGAACGTTAAGAAGGATTTGTTTATATGTCTAAGCCTGATTTATTTAAGTTGTAAGTCTAAAAAAGTAGCTGAACAATGAATTTTTAGGCCAATTTTCAGTCAGATTTACTTTACTCGAAAGCTAAATAAGAAATTCCCCTCTGTAACTGTAAGTAATATGTGTACATGATTATGTCCTTTTTCAGATAGAAATGTCGCAAATATGTGCAATTTGAGCTGTTTTTGCGCATAAAGGCTATATTTATACATGAAAACATGACATGATGAAAAAAAATCCACTTTTTTCCCTCACATTTATATGAGAAAACTATTGTAACCTATCTTTTTTTTCCTCTTCACCTGTAGTGTTTGATTTGTAGTGTTAGAAACAGCTTTGTAGGCTTTCTTTCTAGCCATGGCACTAGCGTTTTCTAGCTGAAATCCCCAGCATGTTTCACAGTGTACACAGATTCTAAAACAGGAGATGCAAAAGTAAAGAGCGTGTTTAAAGGGCCTGTACCTGATTTTTTTTTTCTCTACTTAAGACAAATTCTCTTTACAGTGTTTGGTAGAAGCAACGTCATGTAAAGACACTGGGTTTGTAATGTATAATTTGTGCATATTATTAACACACTTTGTTAGAAAAAAAACAAAAACAAAATGACTGCAGAAGTGTTTGCCAGGGTCACCTCATTTCAGCCAATCAGGCACGTTGTACACATTTAAAACAACTGCATAAGACTATTCCAGACAGTCGTTTCTGAGTCATGGTGCAATACTGAGTGAAAGGAAGGACTATGTGGGCGGGGCTAACGGTTCAAACAAAAACATGTGTCTATCTCACGGTTCAAAATCAGGTACAGGCCCTTTAACGGACATGTATTTTCAATAAAGATATTCAAAGGTAAAGCAATAACACGTAGAGAAGAGCAGAGCAGAATACTTGCTCGGTGCACCTTTACAAAGCGCGAGGGTTAAGCACCAAGAAAAAGTGCATTTTCAGTTTTACCTAAAGATTTTCCCTTTCTTTTCCATCTTGATCTCGCTCTTTGTTCGCACGTCACTTCAGTCTCCACTCCACAGAATCCCAACTCGATTTTTTTGTAAAACTTTTTCTTATCTTTTTCCATTTCAACTCGGAACACCCATCTCTTTTTTGCCAACTCCACACTCTCTCTGTGTTCCTCCTCGCAGCCTTTTCGCCTTGAGTCTGTTATAGTCTCGCTCGCTCGCCCCCTCCCCAGATGCTTCCCCCTCGCCGCATCTCTCGGCTAGAGGTATAAATAGGGTTCCTAATAAAGCGCTAATTAATCTCTAGCGACAAAATCAAAGAACGCACATCTGCTTTGCCGGGAAGGGAGACGAGAAGGAGGTAGGAGATAAAGAAGGAGACTTGGACGCACACGTAGGTTGCATAATGGATGGTTCTACTTTACAAATTAGAATTAAACCCACAGGTAGACATGAAATAACTGGTTTATGCGCGACACACAAGCAATTCTCATTCATCTAAATAATGCAATAATATTAATAACATTCTGTGCGTTTGCATTTTTTGTGCGACAGATTTGTAATGAGAAATATCTAGGTCAGACTCAAGGCTCAATGGAGGAAAATATACATGAATAATGAATGGTAAGTACTACTAATTTAATGGAATGGGGTTTGGAATTGATGATATGAAATGCATGTATTTTCTTCACACTCAAACCTGCTTTTCAGTTTGATTATAGTCACTGGGTATTCCCTTTATTTCTCAGTCACTGTGTACGTTTCCATGACCAGAACAAATCAGATAACTAGGATAATCGGATAATCCGATATCTAGATGATAATTAGGTGAGTGTTTCCAGCACAAGAGAAATCTGATTACCAAAAACACCTGGTGACAAGTGTCAGTTAAAGTGGACATATCATGCTTTTATTTTCACCTTTTGAACATTTAAAACATTTACCTGGGGTCTAAATAAACTATACCTGCAATCTACAGTCTGAATTCCTCCTAATTTTCTTTCTACATGCCTCTCTTTTACCCCTTTTGTAAGGAGCGCTTTTGAGCGCCTTGTTTTGGCACTGTCTCTTTAAATGCAAATGAGTTAGTTCGCACCCCACCCCCTCCCTTGCGCATTGCATGCAGACTCCGCCCCGTTCAGCCATTGTTGTAGTCCCAAACACAGTCCGTCTGTCGGATCCAAAACTTCTCCAGAGTTAGAAAAAAACGTAATGACAATCGAAAAATGGAAACAAGCGAAGAAATCAACATCCAGCCACGAGCCAGAGTCTGACACAGACCAAGAGGAAATCGAAGAAGACAATCCTCCGCAGCAAAGACTTCAAATGGCTGCATCTCAATGGTTTGTTTACTACTATGTAATTCGCTACGCGCTCCGTTAGCTTAACTGTGTGTGAAAGATATTAGCAGGTTGTCCAATGGACCCTCACTTTACCATCTTACTACAACAACAGTCCGGGAAAAGGCTACTGTCAAGTCAGTCAGCGTAGTTACGGTGCTGCGGGCTACGCTTGCTGCGCGCTAATGCTAGCGACATGCTAACGCCAGCTACGAGCAGTCTGATGTGAGTTCTGCCTTATGAAAACCTCAAAATAAATGTATTATATGTGTATATAAAGACATGTGCCCTAAGCAGCTGGAAAACAGCCGAGTAAAAGATGGGCAGCTACAGGTGTAATGCTAATCCCTCACAAATGGCCAGAACACAGGTAAAGAATGACGGGATAAAAAATAGGTCTAATAAACAGTGTTTCAGCGCTTTCTTGACTTAACGCTCCAGTATATCGTCACCTCCATAGACCGAAGGAACTGACCCTTCGATCAAATGCAATCTTTGAGCAAATCCCTCGTTGTACTGGCGGAGGTTACTGAAGCACTCCTCTTTGAAGTGCTTAGCACACAAACTAAACTTTCCCCACTGTCGGTGGTACATTACCACGAAAAATAAAACGTAACCAGCCGATCTCAGTTGTTCGGATGCAGGGGGTCGGTGTAATGAGTTGTGCTGGTAACACAACCAAGAACAGAGCATTTTAACTTGTCCACTCGCACCTTTGACATCTTTGCGCTTGGACTACAAAATCGCTACGAGGAAAATAAAGATGGCGGTCTCTGCCGGAAGCTCTTGACCTTGTTTAGTAGTTCCGCTGTGACGTGATAGACAAAAATACGTAACAGATAATGCGGAAATTCGAACGAACTGAGAAATATGTTGCAAAATTTATATAAATATATCTCTGCAGCTACTTAAGTGATTAATTTCAACTTTTAGCCACTACCAGACACCCACAGTACACAATAAAAGGTATCTAAGGGCCAAAAAAGTAGATTTTGCATGATATGTCCCCTTTAAAGGTGCTGTATGTGCGACCTTAAAAACCTAAAAAAAAAACAGTCTGCAGCAGTCCACGTGTACTGCTTACTTACAGCAATCAACCTCAAACATGTGACCAGCAGTAAACACAAACATGTGACCGCCAATAAACACAAACATGTGCCCAACAGTAAACACAAACATGTGCCCATCAGTAAACACAAACATGTGACCAACAGTAAACACAACCATGTGACCGACAATAAACACAAACATGTGCCCAACAGTAAACACAAACATGTGAACGACAATAAACACAAACATGTGCCCAACAGTAAACACAAACATGTGCCCAACAGTACACACAACCATGTGACCAACAGTAAACACAAGTATGTGCCCAACAGTACACACAACCATGTGACCAACAGAAAACACAACCATGTGACCAACAGTAAACACAACCATTTGACCAACAGTAAACACAAACATGTGACCAACAGTAAACACAAACATGTGACCAACAGTAAACACAAACATGTGGCCAACAGTAAACACAAACACGTGACCAACAGTAAACACAAACATGTGCCCATCAGTAAACACAAACATGTGACCAACAGTAAACACAACCATGTGACCGGCAGTAAACACAAACATGTGACCGGCAGTAAACACAAACATGTGCCCATCAGTAAACACAAACATGTGACCAACAGTTAACACAACCATGTGACCAACAGAAAACACAAACATGTGACCAACAGTATACACAGACCAAAAGTAACTAGCCTCGCCTCAGCTAACGCTGACCCAGAACCTAGAGCCTAAAGTTTATTCAGACAAACTTGGGTCATAACCTCAACTGGCCCTTGAGTGAGCAACACTTTTGGAGTTTAATTTGTTATTTTCACTCACACGTCACTTATCCAACACTTTAATCTAACACTTTAATAATGACTTGTCAACACGTGACAAGTGCATGTCTTTTTGAATACAAATCATAATTAGAACCCGGATAGTGGAATCTTTGAAATGTGTTAAAAATGTCTAAATGTAATTTCACTCTGGGCGGCACTATTGCCTCACAACAAGAAGGTGATGGGTTCGACTCCCAGGCGGCGTGGGGCCTTTCTGTGTGAAGTTTACATGTTCTCCCTGTGTCTGTGGGTGCTCAGGTTTCCCCTACACTATAAACATGTACAATAGGCTCCTCCTCTCTGGGGACAGGACTCCCCTGAGAAACAGAGTTGTGGGGATTTCCTGGTAAAACAAGGTCAATAAAAACCTTGTCAACAAAATGCGGTGTGCTATAGGTTAAAGACTGCGTAATAATGAACGGAATTAAAACATGAAGCTGTTCCTCTGCTCCTGCACTGCTCGTGTTTGTGTTTATCCAGTGAATGTTGCATGTTTTCCAGGAATGCTCCGTCAGGGAGTTTATGTTTTGTTTGCCTCCAGGCGTTTTTCGATGGTTTTCTGAAACTCCATATACAGTGCACTCTTCTTTACAGACACCATACTCATTTGAACAATCTGTTTAATGCAGTGTGAAAATAATAGTTTTGCCAAATTACCATAATCATGAACAGTGAGTGATGAGTCTTGCTCAAGAGCATAACAACCACTTAAAAAAAACACTAACAATCATTTACATTTACAGAACCAACGCTTTTTCTCTTCAGCATTTACCGTCATGTCAAATACACCAGTCAATGCTGGATTAAGTGAGACGTGGAAGAGCGTCTGATTCAATACCTCCACGCCAATTAACTCCAAAAAACAAGGCTTTTCTTTTTTGATGACCGTTGCTTGTGTGTGTTGTTTGTTTTGTTTTTTACACAAATGCATGTATATATATATATATATATATATATATATATATATATATATATATATATATATAATATTTTGGGTCTTGACACAAGTGTAGTGCGTAGATAAACAGAAAACAGATGATGCTAACATGTGCCAGCTTAGTTTTGCTCAACAAATAAGTTAGCATCTCAGCAAATACAATGGTTTATCACAAGATAAGTTCTGTGTTTGGTGAGAAATTGCAAAAATATGGTTAGCAGTGTCTCGTTTTATTAAAGGGTAGTTATAAAAAAAATAATAGTAATAATAATAATCTGTTTGAATATATGTTTGAATTAATTTTCTTTACATTTTGAGTCTCAATCTTGATGTCAGTTTAATCAAGACAACATTCTAATTCTGTACTTCAGATATCGTAAAAGAATACAATGTTCCTCTATGTGCACAACTCTTGTTCTTGTTGTGGCGTGTGGATCATTTTTGCAAACACATCCCCCACGTCTTGCGTTTTTTATTTCTTTGTTATATTTTTTTGAATAGAAGTCTCCAAAAACATGAAAGAGGTGAGTGGAGTGACAGGAGAAAGGAGGGCACGGGGAGATGAGGCACAAGTCTGTGGTTTAGAGTCAAAACTGGATAATAAAAGCAGAACCATGACTACTTTGGGTTATCGCTTTCAGAAACAGCAGAGTCAAAATAAAGACTTGACACGTACAAAAATATTAAGCCCAAAATAACAAAAATGAAAAAAAGTAATGTTTCACAAATTACCATGAAAAGTTAGTGTGTTAGGAACGTACGATACTCAAATAAAAAAAAGACTTGTCTTTGTGAGAACCAGGCTAAAACAAAATGGCAAAAAGCAGATATTTTCGCAATTTCTCACCAAACACAGAACTGATCTTGTGATAAACCGCCGTATTTCCAGAGACGCTAACTTAGTTGTTGAGCAAAACTAAGCTAGCACACGTTAGCATCATCTGTTTTCTGTTTATCTACGCAAGACCCAAAATGTTATATTCATTCATTCATTCATTTTCTACCGCTTGTTCCCGTTAGGGGTCGCGGGTGACTGGAGCCTATCCCAATGACTTTGGGCCTTAGGCGGGGTACACCCTGGACAGTGGCCAACTCATCGCAGGGCTGATACAGAGGACAAGGACATTGACAGACAACCATTCACTCTCACATTCACACACTACGGGCAATTTAGAGTTCTCAATTAACTTACACAGTCATGTCTTTGTACTGTGGGAGGAAGCCGGAGAACCCAGAGAGAACCCACGGTAACACGGGGAGGACATGCAGACTCCACCCAGAGAGAGATCGTGTGATGTTGGGGTGGTCCGGGATTCAAACCCACGATCTCCTTATAGAGAGGCAGGAGCTATAGCCGCTCTGCCCACCGTGCACCCCCAAAAAGTTATATTTACAGTGCAAAATGCATCTGATATTATCCAAAGCCAGTGCATTACATAAAGAGAGGTTAAAGGACAAAAACTGAAAAAGAAAAAAAAAATTGACAAAATTGACTTTTTGAGCTTTTAACCCTTTTCTAACATTGTTCCATCATCTAAAACCTACCTGGAATTGCATTTAGCTTCGTTCACGTTGGTTTTGTGAATCCTGTTTAGAAAGTCCTTTCCCCTCGTCAAAAACACTCCGTTCTGAATTTCCTCGAGTTGTGATGTTTTTTTAGATGTGTGACGCGGCTCCAGGACTCTTTAGCGCAGTTTTTAAGTCCGCAAATCATTGTCAGACTCGTTCTGAGCACTTCTGCCGTCAAATCATCATCATCACAAGTGCATGACAGCTCAACAAGTGGGAACACGGCTAGCATAACAAGCAGTGTCTATTTAAAAATGTGTGATTCCCTCTGCAGCCAGTAGATGGAGCTAAAGCTAAGTTACTCTGGCGTCTCCCAAGCCAGTGATAAAGTTATATTGTTTTCTGTACAAGCATTCAAATTTTTAGTTCTAAAACATGAGATGTCAAAGTAAAGGTGCTCAAGAGCATGTTTGAAGGCTAATAACAATACAAATGGTGCTTTATATTTGTCCTTTAAAACGTGGTGTACAGGCTTTTCAGAGAAGTGAAATGAAGGCAGAAATAGTTAAAGATAAACCAGAAGTAGTTTCCTGTTTCCTGTACTCCAGCTTTAGCCACATCTCACAGTGACACAAACTAGGAATTACTAAACCTCTTTTTGTGAATCACAGAGATCGGCCTCGTGATTGAAAAGTGAAACTGAGATGTCAGTGGTGGAAAGTAACAAAGTACAAAAGTAAAAGTACTGTACGTAAGTCATTTTTTATGGTATCTGTACTTAACTACATTCTACAGTAGATACTTTTTATTTTTACTTCACTACATCTCAGAGCATGTATCTGTACTTTCTATTCCATTATATTTTTGAACTGGACTGAAAAGTAAAAGTATTTTTCTAAAGGTTTTAGACCTGCTGAAAAGACTGAGAGCTTTATTTTTTACAAATTTACAGCAACGTCTTGGCTATTTTTTTTTTTTTTTTTGTCTAGTTCCGTTTGAGAAAACAAAAAGCCTCTGAAGAGAAAAATTACCAGGAGAGTTGCCTTTAATGACCAAAACTCAACTGAGTAAATGGATCAAGATTACAATTTGATGCTTTAATAGTTCTCCAAATCAAAAAGAATTACTTTTGCTTTTTACTCTTAAAGTACATTTTTGAGTATTTTAATACTTTTACTTGAGTAGATTGATTTTTTTTTTCCTGCTGTATCTGCACATTTACTTGAGTAACAAAATGGAGTACTTCATACACCACTGACAGATTCACATACAGATCCCTCAAAATGTATTCTGCCATTGACTGAGTGAACCAGTCTGAAGAAAACCTGCTCTAGACACATCGGCCTCCTCACACAACTCAACACCAAGGAGCACTAGGAGTGGTGAGCGCTCTAAAGCCTTGATTTCCAACCAGTGTGCCGGGAACACCAGTGTGCCTGGAGGTACTGCCAGGTGTGCCTTGGAAAAAAGTCCAATTTGGATTCCCACATGGATTTAATTGAATAATGTCATATTTCTAGTGCCCTGAGCATACTTCTGTACCAAAGAAGAAAGCAAAACATTATTATTATTCGTCACACCAATTCCTATTTTATTCTTTTCTACTAAAAGGTTGGATTTGGTATTTTGATCTGGTGTGCCGCGGAATCTTTTCAACCCAAAAGTGTGCCGTGGCTCAAAAAAGGTTGAAAAATTCTGGTCTAGAGACAGGAACAATGACCATCTTGCCTCTTCAAGCATTAAAACTCTTTTTTAGTTCGTAACCAAAGCTCGGAGAGGGTTTTTTATACTTTTCCACGCAAGCTCCAGTTCGATTGGGAATCAAAAGGCAATCAACGTTGCATCTTTCTCTGACCTAGAGCAGTTCGCGTTCACTATTCACCTTACTCAGCCCCGCCCACTTTTGCCTCTTTTTATGTCTATGATCCGCACTCTTGTAGTAAAAGAACTTCTGGTTTGACGAGAACACCATTTGCCCTAATGGAGATGGTTGGGAAAAGTCTCTCGCTAAAACATTATATAAAGTAGATTGATTTGTCATGCAAAAACAGCAACACACCGATTTCCGGGGCGGCCTGAAAACGGCTTTTTTTGTCCATATAGATCTTATTTTCTGTTGAGCTGACTTGCCCCATGTAAACAATGACAGAAAAAGATGGCGGCGCGTACGGCAACTTCCAGAATAAGATGAATATCAATCCACTTTTATCAATCAAACCAAATGTCCAGAAAGACAACACAGGATCACAGAAGGAAACAGAGAGGAACAGACTCTGCTTCTCCGTTGGTCAGTGCCTGATCTGCAGCACGTGAACAAACATGGAGTTGGGACTGGAGCGGTGTTTGGAACATTCGCTGGCTTTACAGATCGAACTAAACATTTTTGTGATCATAGTGCGTTATAAATAAATCAGACTTTGACCTACTGCTGTTACTTCCACGTCTTTCTCCTTTCCTTGTCCAGCTATCGATCTCTGCACATGAGATTACTTTGATTCTGAGTCTCATGTCCGTCTAAATGTGGCTCACTTCGGTCTTAGGTCCGTTTTGCGTTCACAAACCCAGAGTACGAGTACAAATCAACAGGACCGAGACCCGCCTTTCCAACCAGACCAGAGTTTGCTTCACAATAACCAAAACAAAGCGGACTATCCAGGTAAACGGACCCTAATTTGAATCAAAAGTGTACTGTGAATGCACTTTTAAGCCCTATTCGAATTTGACCATATACATTTCAGCAAACTCAGAGGTTCTCAGGTGAATGTCTTTGATCTGGACCATTTTCAGCGTTCAATGTCTGTATTTCAGTCATCATTGCATCTATTAACATGAAACAGAACTGAAAAAGGCAACAACAAAAAAAACAACTCACGAAATTGCAAGCGACTTTCCAAAAAAGACGCCCAAAGTCACTAAAAAGAGGCGGACTGGAAATGTCAAAAACCTATTTTGTCTGTAAAGAAACGACATCAGGACGTCCCAAAACTGCGTCATTTTAGTTTCATTAGGGTCAAATTAAGTAAAAATCTTAATATTCAGTTCACCTTCTAAACAACTAATTGATTCATCGAAACAATAATCGCTAGACTAATCGATTACCAATATAATCGCCATATAATACCCACATATATTAGCATTATTACACATATACATTAGCAATATTATTATTACCGTCATTATCATTGTCCTCATGTGAAGAAGGTTAACTCATAACTATTTTGATAAAAATCCTACTTTTATAATTCATATTTAGTTACACTACAGGCAAAACAATTTATTTTTTTTTTTTTTTGTTGGTCAGTTTGCTCTCTCACCATATCAGCTTTCATGTGGAAACAACAAACTTGTCCAAGCTGCTCCTAAAAAAGTTTTATTCTTCCATTTAATCCACTTCATCCATAGATTTCTCTGGGACATTGTAAATTCAAAGGTTTTCTTAAAATGCATTTTTATTCCTCAAAATCCCAACTTTGTAGTAAAAATAAAGACCACAACAAAACAAGAAACAAAACAATCCCATTCAACAAGCAAACCCTATCAAAGGGACGGGAAACATGAAGGGTGCCAACTGTGACCACAATTCAGATCAAATATTTTCATGTTTTGCACAGTCCTGGGTGAGACGAATCCCGCACGAATGGAGCTATAGTTACATTCCAATTCCAGACCCTCCTCCTCCTCCTTTTACCACCTCCTGCCGATTGCACAAGTCCTCTGCACCAACAGTCCCTTTATACAGTAACATGTTTGAAGTTAGACCTTTGCGTGAACTTGTGCATAAAACCCTCAAGCGCCAAGTCTTCTCGCGCAAAAAAACATGCAAAACTAGCAGCGCCACGGTGAGAAATACTTAAATTTTAATCATGTTTGTCATATTTCCATGCTCAGCTCTCCTGCCAGGCGCCGTGCCCTGATTTAGACGTATCCGAGCGCACACCTCAGCCTCTCGGTGTCACGACGTCTGTCTGAATGTTTGTGCGGACGGACGGGTTTATTTTGGATTCTCGCGCGTCGATATTCTGCCGTTTTGTCCCCGTTTCCCTCGTTCCACGGAGCGCACTTCAAAGGCGGGCTGTCCCAAAATTCATCAATTAATCAGACGGAGGAGGGGATGGGAAAGAGAGAGCGGGGGGAAAGAGAGAGATCGGGGCAGAGCGAATGAAAGAAAGTGACAAAAGACGATGGGAGAAAGGAAGAGCGATTGAGCGAAACACGCGGTCGGCCAAGAGAGAGGGAGAGTGGGCGAAGGTGAGAACGAGGAAGTAAAAAGGGTGAGGAAAGAGGGTGGGAGAGCGGGAAGAGAAGGGGGGAGAAAGAGAGGAAAGGGTTGAAATGAAGGCGGTCAAAGATGCAATCACAAATAGATCTTTCACAATGTTCAAGTTCATCTTCAAAACAATAAACGACTCAACCAATCGCCTTTCAGAAATGTACCTAACTGCATTTTCAATGATCCACCACCGCAGCAGCAGAACCAGCAGCAGCCTCTTATCCTCTTTACCGCTCAAACAGCCGTACAATGGGCAAAGGGCTTTTCACAAAACCGAGCGGCTAGTTCCGGTGGCCGTAAAAAATGCGACTTCACTTCCTAATCCAGTCGTTCCTCATCATTCGTACGGGTGCTGGAAATCGTCGAAAACACTTGAATTTTGCTATGCTGTGCTTGAATTTTGGAAAAAAGTGCTTGAAAATGCTTGAAATTTAAACTTGCCAATCTGTATCTTGCGCAATTTGACAGTAAAGTGCGCTACTAGTCTTCACTTTGTTGTTTTGAAGTATTTTAACCAGTGTTTGTCGGTGCAAAGTTGGAGCTGACTGCGAGCCTTGGATGTGCTTCCGTTTTTATGCATTATTGAGTTGCATGCTAGTTTGTGCCACTTTTAAAATGCCCTAAAATGCAGGAAATTCCTCCACTACTACTACTACTGATTTCCAACAAAGCCCACTTCACCAAGCCTTGAGATACTTTAGATCCCATTCTCTAAGTGCATACTGGGAGAGAAACATATTACATTACGTTGATTTCAAAAAAGTTTTTCTCAGTCCTGAATGCAAGTACATGGTGGTGCATTGGGGCTGAGTTAAGTATAAAGGTCCTGGAAAGAACCTGCAAGTCTACTGAGAAGGTGCTTGAAAAGTGCTTGAATTTTATCTTCAACAAGGTATACTATAACCCTGCTCATAAGGAATTAGCTGAGTGTCGCTAAAATAGATCAGTAATCAATGAACACAAAGTGGTGAGTAAGTAATAGCTGGATAATCACGTTCAGCATGTTACGACCTACACGTACAATATGAATACTTTACCGAGAGGAATCCTGTGTTTTATAAAAGGCGGTGTTTCCGTCTCAAAGCTAATGCTAACCTAAATTCAATGTGATCAATAATATTAAAATAACAGCACAAACTGAACCAACCTGTTACAAAATCAATTGACTTGGAATTCTGTGTACTTTTATGAAGTTTGTCTGCTTTACGTTTAAATCAATTAATGTTAGCCTTTAGCTCTGAGACTAAAACACTTACTTTTATAAACACATAGTTTTCCTCCAGTGACCTATTTGCAGCGTAAGTAAATGTTTTAACCTGCTGCCAGTGATTATTATCATGATTAGCTGGGATTCGCTCTTGAGATCATCTTTATTTTGATTTATTTTAACAAGACTCAGCTAATCCCCACAGAGAAAGAGAATAAGTGAAGCTGGGCTCATCGTGAAAAGGGCTTGAATGCATTCTCTCCATAACCAAGCAGAAGGTTAATACTGGGGGAGATTTAGTCTTCCCAAAAACAAAATACAAATGGCTTTTTAAATGATTTCATGAACATGAACTTTATTTTTTTAAATCTGTGCCATTTAATCAGAGGTGTGTACAATAGCCAGAACTTTTACTCAAATAAAAGTAATGTTACTACAAAATCTGTACAGTAGTAAAGTAAAATTAAAACATAGCACTTCAAAGATCACTCAAGTAAGTAAGTAAGTAAGGCTGCAACAATTAATTGGGACTAGTGACTAGTCATCTATAAAAATGAATCGACTGATTGTTAAATGAACAATACAGACTCTAAAACCTGTGTCAAAATACTTTTTTTAAACAAAGACAGCAAAATCAAAATGTCAAAAAGAATAAATGATAGCTAATTTTCATCAATAATACACTTTATTTACAGATATAATCTATCAGGAAGCCGTCGGCATATTTCAACCTCAATTTGGTTGAAAATGTATTTAAAAAGTCTAAGCATACAACTGCTGACTAGTCGACTACTAAAATAATCATTAGTGACAGCTCTACAAATAAGAGCAAAAAAGTATTTCTAAAAGTATTTACTTAAACTGCATTAGTGAAAGTGACAGATACATGTGACTGATGTAAAGACTTTAACATGAACTAGTTCTGCTTTTCACGTTTCAAAACAATAAAAATCTGGTACAGAGCCTTTAAGCAAGAGAAAATGTATAATTAACTGTCTGGATGTAAAATCAGATTCTTTTTTTTAAGTTTATGGAATTGAAAGTAAAAGAAACACAATTGTTCAGCTCATTTTATCTAATCAACATAGAGCTTTTGTCTTACTCACAGTGAGAAGAGAACACTGTTACACTGTGCAATATATTACTCAAGTAGGTCAAGTCTGAAAACAGCTCTGTACTACAAGAAGTACAATTCTATTCTACAGATTATAAATCTGAGACAGTTCCAGTTGAAAGTGACTGAGAAAAAACGTTTAGACAAATACTTCAAGCATCACGTTTAATTCGTTTTGGTATTTTGGCTATGAATTCCGTCCCATTTCAGCTCCAACTGTCTCCTAACCAAACCTATCCACCGCAGCAGCAGAACCACCAGCCTCCTCAACCTCTCCATCCATCTCCTCCTCTTCATCACCACCATGAGTGAGTAGAAGCCCGACCGGAGATAGTTTACTTGAAGAATCCGCCATACGCTTTTCAGACGATGTCACGTTTAATTAGGATGCGATTGTTTCCATAGGAGAGGTTAATGAAGTTGTTATCAATGCATGACCAAGATGATTGAAAAGTTATTTTCAAAGTTTGCAGAAGTATTTTTCAGAGCTTATGCAAAATTTAAGGTTGCCAAGAAACAAGACTTGATGTATAGTGAAGCTGACGTAGAGCAAAATAAACTTAGGAGAGCCAAAATGCTACAGCGTTGAGGGCAAGTTAACAGCAAGAAGGCTATGTTTTTGTAAAATATCCAAATTAAGGGGCTCCCAGGCAATGTGTCAGCAAAGAGTGTCTCAGTGTTAAAATGTGTGAGTGGACAGAATGCAATCAATCAAATCAAATCACTTTAGCTGTTAGGAATTTCATTTGCAGACAGAATACCATCATAAATATGGACACAACAGATCCATACATTAAAAGCCTGTTCAGCAAATACATAAAGTAGCCATCAACTATTTAACAGAGATACGCTTTTTGTGAGAAGCTGACATCACCCATACATAAATAATGTTTTCTTCATAAATAAAATCTCAACTGTGCCTAAATTGTACTTTTTCTTCATAAGGCTGATACCTGTAATTCATGAAAATACCTTTAGTTATTCCACGTTTTAGTAATTACACGACACATCTTCCGCGTTACTGTCACCTTTTTCTACTTTTTTCTACTTCTCGTTGGGAAATACGCTGGGTTTAGATCATGTCAAACACATTATGCACTGCAAATAAAAGATGTAAAGTCTTGATCCGAGTGCCGTGCTTCGTAAACCGAAAACAGCACATGCTGACGTGCGCTTGCTTGGTTTTGCGAAGTCTGTCGGCTCAACAAATAAAGTTGTCACGAGATCATGTCAGCCTTTGGTGAAGAAGGTCATTTTGTCTTTATACCGACAAGCGTGAGTGTAGAATGTGCGTGCTCTCTGTGCAGATATGTTTGCTTTATTCTCAGGACTGTAGAGATGAATCATAATTAATCGACTGTTGAAATGAACATCAACTAATTTAGCAATCCAATAATCGTTAAAGGGTCTATACATACGTTCCAAAAAATGGCACAAGCTCAGAAAAGACGTTTTATGACTCAAATCAAGCCTCAATTGCATGAATACAACAACAAAAAAAGTAGTTAACTGAGTGTATTTGATGACAACACCCCATTGTCCATAAATGTACTCCACCAGGACCCTCAAACCGCTTCAATTCAGCTCCATCAGCGAATCGATCGGTCATGGCTAGACTCTTCGACTGGCAGGATGATCGTTAGCTGCAGCCCTCGATGGGAGTGAGAGGCCCCTGCTGCTGTCTTTTGATTTTGCTGCTGTTTTTAATGATTTTATGGCGGTGGGTGACACTGAGTGAATCAAACAATGCGGTAATATTGAATGTGAGGATGGATTCTATGAAGCATTTGTAGATAACTGATTGGGGAACCTGTAGTTTGCGAAGTTTATGGAGAAGGGAGAGACGCTGCTGGCATTTTGAGAAGTGTATTGGATTGAAAAGTGAGTTTGCAAATGTTGAGTGTAGCGTGTTACCAGAGTTTTCTGCACAGACTTGACAAACTTGACTGAAATCTTGGACAAAGTACAAGTAAACGATAGTCAACCTTAACCGTCACTTGGATTGAATCGATACATCTGTCTATTTGGTCTACAAAATCTTCACATCTCCAAACTGTTTCTGACATCGTGATCCCACTTGATTTCAGAACGATGTATTTTTTGATCCCCATGTCGCGTGGTGTTGTTATTGTTTTGCGCGTGGGTGGAGTTTGGTGCGGCCCAGTGCCTTTAAAAGCTCCCTGTTCCTAGCCCATCATGTTCCCACCCGTCCATGCATGTTTATTTGTGATTTTACTTTGCTGGATCTCATCAAGGTGTCTCGCAGTTGCCTGGTTAAAAAAACGTATCCAATTCTTTACGAAGAGCGAGTCCGGTCACCCTCCGTCGCGCCTCAAGCCAAACTCAAACAGAACCGTGCAATCAGATGTGTTTGTTTCCGTGCTGCAGGTGAAACAGATGAGTTCATTGGTCAGCTATCATTTAATCAAACTTCTCTCCCCACAGAGTTTTCGCTCATTGAGTCTGAAGAAACCCGCAATGCTTTTCTGTCCTCTGTGATATTTATCTTTTTTTCCTTGTAGGCAGCCAGTCTCTGATTGGCTAATCCACCTGTCGATCACTTCCAGCAGAAAACAGCGAGATGAAATCTACCTCCTGACAGATATTGAGCTGTATACAAAATTCTGAGAGATATCATTGTGGACAATTCGGGTAAGTCTCTCTCTAAGTCACTTTATCCTTGGTGATAGTGATTCTTTTTTCTAATTGTGTCTTTTGTCCAATGTCCCTGGTTTCCATAGTTACTGGCAAACATGTAGTATCAGCCTGAATGGCTTCAGCACTGTTTGAATATGAAGTTGAAAAGTTAATTCCAAAACACATTTATCATACTTGCATTCAAATTTATAATGACTTAGACCATACATTTTTAAATCTTTTCTCGTCAATTACCACGTTAGAAAATAATTAGCTTTCCAAGAACCATCAGACCTAAGGACTTTTCCAACAAGACTATGGTTCTAACCAGGGAATTACCCAAAGATAAATGAGTTTTAACGTATTAAAATCTTCACTGGTTTAAAATTGTAAAAGATATGACTCTATAACTAGTTACGTAATCTTATCTATATTCCATACGTAATTTTTGTGTGTGTCAGCGACTACAACTTTGATAAACATCTAAAGAGACAACACACAATTGTTTTGTTGTGTTGTCACAAAGCATCAGCCGATCTCACTTCGAGCCCTTCTCAGTCATCAAATATATCAAAGGCTCATTCACTCTTCACTGCTCGGATTACAAATGCATGAAACCAGACGTAAAATCACTATTTGTTTGACGATCACAGAGCAGACATTTCCACTCTGCAATCTCCATCTGAAACTAAATCAAAACAAAAGAGTCAACCCAACAATCCAAATTAATCAGAGCTTGTCCATGTTCTTTCATATTGAGTTATAAGGCAAGGGTATGTCTCTATTTCCCTTTTTTTTTAACTTCTTTATTTAATACTTTTCCCGAGACTGCACAAACCACAGACATAAGGACATTTTGCAACGATTATTTGTCTCACACTCACATGAAGGACATCCACACCACACACTTGCCGTTTTAGGAAAAACAGTTCCCACAAGCGAAGGACTACAAAAGTGTTAAATGATTCACTATTTCATGAAAACAAACAGATGAGGAGGCGAGACAGAAATAGCGGACGGCATGTATATACTTAGTAGGTACTTATGTTGGCACTTTGTAGATACTTCCAGTGGTAGTTAGTGGTAGTTACCGTTGTGGAGTGGTTCTTGGTTCCTGGTACATATAGTGGTAGTTCGTGGTACTTAACTTATACCAGGGATTATAATGAAAGACGGTGTACTTTAGTGATGCCGGGTTGCCTTTTGGAGTTGGGACGGGCCGAGAAAATGACCAGTTCATTGCGGGGCAGGTTGGGGCGGGACATTTTTTGACAGCATTAAATCTTTGTTTGGGCTAAAATAAAGCTACATTTGTTGACATAATTTTAATGTCTATTTCACGGTTGCGGGTGCGGGGCGGGTTGTAAAAATGATTCTTCTGCGTGGGGCGGGCTGGGGTGGGTCGAATACTGTTAGAAATGCGGGTTGGAAAAAACCTGACCCACGCATCACGAGTGGACTTTATTGGTACTTTTTTGATACCTTTAGTGATATTTTGTGGAATCTTTACTGATACTTAGTGGTATTTTTAGTGATACTTAGTGGTACTTATAGTTGTACCTGTAGCGATACTTAGCGATGTACCTGTTTGTAGGTTTAGTGGTAGTATTAGCAATTTGTAAACAGAAAGGGTCAACAGTAGAAACTAAGTATGTTTAAAGGTACCACTATAAGTACCACTAAGTATCCCTAACAGTACCACTGTAAGTACCACTAAGTATCACTAACGGTACCACTATAAGTACCACTAAGTATGATTAAAGTACTACTATAAGTACCACTAAGTATGATTAAAGTACCACTATGAGTACCACTAAGTATCCCTAACAGTACCACTGTAAGTACCACTAAGTATCACTAACGGTACCACTATAAGTACCACTAAGTATGATTAAAGTACTACTATAAGTACCACTAAGTATGATTAAAGTACCACTATGAGTACCACTAAGTATCCCTAATGGTACCACTATAATTACCACTAAGTATCACCAATGGTACCACTATAAGTACCACTTAGTATGATTAAAGTACCACTATAAGTACCACTAAGTATCACTCACGGTACCACTATAAGCACCATTATGTACCACTATAAGCATGATAAAGTATCACTAGAATTACTGGTATAAGACGCCCTTTTAAGTAATACAAACACTATAGCTACTAAAATATATCAATAATTGTAATTACCATTACAATACAGTTTTACAGTGCTACTAAAAGGTTTGTTAGTGCCGTCCACATTATCTGGTGTGAAGAGCCGTCACTAAGTAACGGAGCCTGGTGCGGTCCGGCTGTTCTGATTGGCTGTAGTCAAGTTCATTGCAAGCGACTACCGTGAATACTCAACATAATGGAACGATTTTAGAGCACTGATTCCACAATTAGTTTGAACACAATCACACGGACCCCAAAGACAAAAAGAAGGACACCACAAATGAGAAGCGGTGAAATCTTAAAACCCAAAAGAAACCCACTCATAAACAAAACAAAAAACTTTTCACAGTTTGTTTTGGAAAAATTTAGTTTCAATCCCCATCCAGTCTAGTCAGGTTTGTAAGATAATCACCATTGAATCAAAATCGCAATTTGACGCAATTCAAAAAGGCAGGGATGTTTCATGTCCCGTAACTTCTCTCACAAACAACAAAAATATCTTGTAATATAAATCTGTACAAATATGCTCTGAAATGAAAAGTTTGTCAGTTCACAATCAATCTTTTCTTCAATTCTCCTGGAAGCGTCTAAAACACAAACAGGATCCCATTATTCACAACACAAATATAATGTCAGAAAAACACACCAACGCAATTGCATATTTTCCCCAAATCATTCAGCTCCAATAGCCAGAAATAATGACCAAATACTGTTATTCCTGTTAGCGCATTGACTTACTGGGCTGTGAAAGAGTGGCCGGCGAAACACTTAGCAACTAAATGGCTCGTCAAGTCTCCCGTTAAAAGCAGGAAATGCACTCAAGTCCACTCAATGACCACTGACCGAAGAGCACGACACGAGAAACAAATCGGATCAGAGCCCAACGCGCAAAAACGACTCGGCGTGCAGAAACCAATCATCGAAAATCCTATGAAACCTGTGAATGATATGAATTTGTAAAAACAGCAACGCAAAATAGATATATACAGGTTTTTTCCTGACATTTTTTCGACTGTAGTTGTTCATGTTAAGTAAAAATACAGCATGTGTCCTTTCTCCTCCGCAAAAGTGTTCAGCCTATATGTTTAATGTTAGCATTTTTCAACAATTTAACTTTCATTTAACTCAGTGACTTTAGTTAAGTAGTTAAAATTCTTTAGAAAAGTCATAAAAACAGCTATAAATATCAAAACTCATGTATAAAACCAAACAAAAGCTATGTCTAATACGATGTGTGTTAGATTTAGCCATCGTGGTCAAATTCAAATCTGCTTTTACAAACTTTTCATCCAAATCGATGCAATTTTCTGTTAAAAATCCTAAATTACAACGCTATGCTATCATGAGAGAAGAGAAAAACAGATGCAAATTCTCTTTCCATCAAGCTAACTTCCATCCACACTCACTGTTTATCGTTTGCCGCAACGTCTCTAGGAACCAAACAATCAAATCCAATCGAGGTAAAGTACAAAGCTGAGACCAATAAGAGTTGGCGCGTACCTTTCTGCAGGAGGAGGCGTCTCTTCAGTATAGCCTGTAGAAAGAGCATTTTCCCGACACGGCGTGCGCTGTTTGACTCCGCACAAGTGAACTGAGGAAGCACGCTCACGATTAGCTTCCTTTGGTCTGCGCGCCTCTCTCAACCTCCTACTCTCTCTCTCTCTCTCTCTCTCTCTCCCTCTCCTCGTCTCCTCTCTCCTACTCCCTCGTTTCCTCTTCCTTGTGTTGCCTCCGCTCTCCTTGTTTCCTCTCTTCCCCTCTCTGTCTCTTCTCTCCTTGTATCCTCTGCGCCTCTCTCTTTGGCTCCTCTCTCCTTTTCTCTTCTGGTCTCCTCTCTTCTTCTTTCCTCTTCTTGTCCCCTCACTTTGTTTCCTTTCTTCTCTTCGTGTCTCCTTTTTCTCCTATCTCCTTATCGTCTCTTTCCTGGTTTCCTCTCTTCATCTCCTCTTCTCATTTTCGCTCTCCTCTTCCCTCCTTGTCTATTCCTTGTCTCTTCTTCACTCCTCTTCTCTTCTCATTTCCTCTCTCCTTGTCTCCTCTCTCCTCATCTCTTCTTGTTTCCTCTCCCCTTGTTTTTTTCTTCTTCTTCTCACTTCTGTTCTAGCCTCCTCTCTTCTTATCTCTTCTCTTCTCCCTGTCTCCTTTCCTCTTGTCTCTTCTCTCCCTGTCTCCTTTGCCTGTCTCCTCTTCTTTCAACCATTCTCCTTGATTTTTTTCTTTCTTTGTATCCTTTCCCTCTTTGTCTCCTGACCTCTTCTCTCCTTGTCTCCTCTCTCCTTGTCCCCTTATCTTTCCTTTCCTCTCTCCTGTTTCCTTTGTTCCTGCCTCCTCTCTCCTTGCCCCCTTATCTTTCCTTTCTTCTCTCCTGTTTCCTTTCTCCTTGTCTCCTCTCTCCTTGTCCCCCTCCTTTCCTCTCTCCTTGTCCCCTTGTCTTTCCTTTCCTCTCTCCTTGTTTCCTTTCTCCTTGTTTCCTTTCTCCTTGTCTCCTCTCTCCTTGTCCCCTCCTTTCCTTTCTCCTTGTTTCCTTTCTCCTTGTCTCCTCTCTACTTGTCCCCTTGTCTTTCCTTTCCGCTCGCCTGTTTTCCTTGTCTCCTCTCTCCTTGTCCCCTCCTTTCATCTCTCCTTGTTTCCTTTCTCCTTGTGTCCTCTCTCCTTGTCCCCTCTTTTCTTCTCTCCTGTTTCTTTTCTCCTTGTCTCCTTCCTCCTCGTCCCCTCCTTTCCTCTCTCCTTGTTTCCTTTCTCCTTGTCTCCTCTCTACTTGTCCCCTTGTCTTTCCTTTCCTCTCTCCTGTTTCCTTTCTCCTTGTCTCCTCTCTCCTTGTCCCCTCCTTTCCACTCTCCTGTTTCCTCTCTCCTGTTTCCTTTCTCCTTGTCTCCTCTCTCCTTGTCCCCTCCTTTCCACTCTCCTGTTTCCTCTCTCCTGTTTCCTTTCTCCTTGTCTCCTCCCTCCTTGTCTCCTCCTTTCCTCTCTCCTGTTTCCTCTCTCCTTGTTTCCTCTCCTTGCCTTGCTGGATGAGTATGATCTGAACAGAATAAGATTGTTTGCCGTATATATCTGCAGCCTCATTTCTCACACGTTCACGTTTTCCGTCTATAAAGAACGTATCGAGGTCAGGACAGGTTTTGATAGTTTGTTGTCAGATCCAGATTTTTGAGAAATGTTGGTGACAGGATTGAAGCAGCCACCAGCAAACTCTGTGGTGTTGTCAAGCTGACGAGAACAAGGCAAAGGCACAACGGTAAAAACCAGTCCAAAAGAAACCGAATCAATGTGCTTTAAATACCCGATTCACACAGGTTTACGCTTTACAACACTTGCCGGATTCAGAAAAGACTAAAAGCGGAGGACTATGAAAGTGTCACGTGATCAAAAGGAGTTGAGTTATTTAGAACAAAAAGCAAACAAAAATAAATGTGTGGATTATATGATGTATGAGCATACTCCATGTAGGCGTCCTCCATTTCTATATCTTATATTTCTACAGTTTATGACAAGAGTCTCCAACCTTTTTCACTATAACGAAGCAAAAATGGCAGTGAGCTACTCCTTTCAGGAATTTGCTACAAATTTAGTAAATGTTAAAGTAACAATAAGTCTTAGATGGGGTACAGTTCAGGTGCATGAAGCATAACATGGTTCTCAAATATTCTGCACCAAGTATCAACGAAAAATACCACCTGATCTAAATACTGTAGAGTTTATAAGATAAAGTATATTTTTGGTCTACACTAGTGATTTTTCAGGTCTAAACTAGTATGAAACTAGGACTACACCATTGCTACAATAGATCTGCCTAAGAATTCAAAAATGTTGAAAATGTGGATAAAATGTACTCTACACTTGAACTCCAGAGGAATCTGCAGACCACAGTTTGAGAAACACTGATGTAAACATTATCTATTTCCTGGTTAGGCATTTAAAGTACAGATTTAAGGTAATAGGTAATAGATAAATCAAATTAGAATGGCTCAGTGTCAGATGTGTTACTCCTAGATCCTTTGGGGAGCTACTTGGAAGGGGGTGGAGCCACTTGGAAGTGCGTGGGGAGCTACTGGTAACTCCGGAGCTCCAGGTTGGACACGCCTGGTTTTTGAGTCATCTGCTCTGATTGGCTGTAGTAAAGCTGATCACAAACGGAGCTGCGACTCGACAAATAGTGGCAACAGAATAGCACTGACCCCACAAGCCACATGAAGAATGACATCACTGTGTATGTTTCGCTGTCACTATCTCTGCCCGGCTCAGACATGACCACTTTGCTAGCCGATGCTACCTGGACGTCAAATCAAGTCCTTCAAATCATACCAGAATAGCCGCATTGCTAAGTAGTTGACAATGGAACATCAAACGCCGCGTCTACTTATTTATATGTCTAAGCGTAAACAGTCAGTTTGGTCACTGCTCCCTGCATCACGCCTTGAGCCAAACTCAGACAGTAGCGTGCAATCAGATTTTATCATTTCCCTGACACGGATGAAACAAATGAGCTCATTGCACATCATCATTAAAGGCGAGACACTACGGGCAAAACAACAACAAAAATGTTTAATTTTTGTGTTTTTTGGCTCTCAACATATCGTCTTTCATGGGGAAACAACAAACCTGTCCATCTACTCCTGAAGAGGTTTTATCCCTTCTTTTAATCCACTTCATCCATAGATTTCTCTGGGACATTGTAACTTCAAAGGCCGTTTTGTTAAAATGCATTTTTTTCCCAAAGAGACATAAAGATCAGCCTTAAAGTGGATCCCACACCAAACTGTACAATCTGGACTCAACAAGATTTTGACGAAACACACCAAATTGATATCTAATTCTAATACTGATTTGTCAAAGTAAAAAAAATGAGGCGAAATTTGAATTTTTAGGACAATTTTCAGTCCAATCTTGTTTACTTAACAACTCAATAAGAAATCCAACATCACTTTGTATTGAAACTAATACGTGTACAAAAGGAACAAAGAAATTTAAACTAGTCTAAACTTCTGTCCATTTTTCAGTTTTATATGTCCCAATGTGTAATTTTGACTATTTTTTTACACACAAAATGTCTTATTTCTACATGAAACCATGACATGATGAAAAACTTGTAATATATTTTTTTCTTACATATATGTGAGTAAACTACAGGAGACATTTCAAAATAATATGTTTACATTTAAGATTTTTCCCTATTCACCTGCAGCGTCTCACCTCAACAGAATCAAACTTTTATCATCTTGTTGATTCCGGAGAAATTTGCAGTGTTTCTCTGCTCCCAGTGACATGTCTTTACAGTGTTTGTTTTGATCCACCGTCAATGTCACCATCTGAACTCGACAAGATGAAACTGTTGACCAACGTTTAGAAAGTATTGGAGAAGTGTCTATTCTGAATCAAAGTGAAACAGACACGAGGAGTGCCACGGGAAATCGGTGTTTGTAAGAAGTCCTACACCCCAAACTTGCTTAGAAGCAAATCAGGCTAAAAATCATCGGGCAAAATATGTGCAGCCAGCTAAAGTTTTTCTCCTGATCTTTACACACGAAAACACAAACAAAGTTACCAGGTCGTTGTAGATGAAAATTGGTTCTCGGTCAACCTACCTGGATAAATAAAAGGTTCAATAAAGAAATACAATTAAAACAATCACTTTTATTTTTTAAACTGCCAATAACATCGCCTATTTTATTAACTTGAACCCAAGTGTTGTCGAAGTGCTCCGTCAACGTTCGAAAAGGTGACCCGTTGGAGTCCGTCAAGTGCGGCTCTTTTACGCACTCGGTCTGTGAAGTTAGCAGTGGTTCTTCCGATTCGCAGCCCTCGATATACCTATTACCAGTCGTCCCTCAGATCTTCCAATATCTTCGTGTTCTTTATGGACTAATTTAATTACCCCGTCCTCCTCTCCCGTCTCCTCTCCCCCTCCACTTCTGATTATGCAGCGATCTCCACTCTCGCAGCCTGGGGGACTCGTGATGCCCTAGTTATTTTCTCCTCTTGTGAGTCTGCATGTGCCCGGCTCCTCTGTGGAAATGTATGGCAGGAAGTGCGTGTGCGTCTGTGTGTGCGTGTGTGTGTGTGTGCGTGTGTGTGTGTGTGTGCGTGCCTGTATGTGTGTGTGCGGCGGCGAGATGAAAGAGACACTCCATAAAACTCATTTCTGCTCTCCAGCTCTGGACTAAAAGTGACCGCAGATGCGTAAAGTTTGAGGGTCCAGGAAAACCCAGAGAGAAAACGCTATATCGAGAATGTAATCTTTGGAAACTTGATAGGTGTGCGATAATTTGGTCGGTGGAGTGGGGCTTGTTAAGTCAAAGCAGAACAGTTATTTTTTGGGGGGGATGTTAAAAGTGCATGACGGACCAGTTTGTGTTGAGCTAGGTTAGGTTAATGCGGGGCTATTCGACTTTATTTCATAGAGGGACAGATTGTTCGGATGGTTTTGTCCTCTGGATCAGAAACTTGCCCAACGCTTCTAATCAATTTTAAACCAGGTCAAACCCAGGTCTAACCCAGGTCTAAGCTAGGTCAATTCCAGGTCAAAATCAGGACTAAATAACACACACCAGGAGTAAACCCGGTCAAAACCAGGTCAAGCCAAGGTCAAAACCAGGCCTAAACCAGGATTAAACCAGGTCTAAACCAGGACCAAACCACAACCAAACCAGGAGTAAACCAGGTCAAACCCAGGTCTAAACCAGGAGTAAACCAGGTTAAACCCAGGTCTAAACCAGGACTAAACCAGGTGTAAACCAGGACCAAACCACAACCAAACCAGGACTAAACCAGGACTAAACCAGGTCTAAACCAGGACCAAACCACAACCAAACCAGGAGTAAACCAGGTTAAACCCAGGTCTAAATCAGGAGTAAACCAGGTCAAAACCAGGACTAAAGCAGATCTAAACCAGGACTAAATCAGGTCAAAACCAGGACCAAACCACAACCAAACCAGGACTAAACTAAGACTAAACCAGGACTAAACCAGGCAAACCCAGGTCAAAACCAGGAGTAAACCAGGTCAAACCCAGGTCAAAACCAGGTCTAAACCATCATTAAACCAGGTCAAACCCAGGACTAAACCATGTCTATACCAGGACTAAACCAGGTCAAAAATCACATCTTGCATTGTGACAGCCACAAATCTTATAAGACGAAAAAAGTCATGCTGTGGAGAACCCCTGCCTTAGAATACCCCTCAGGGTCCTTCAGAAGTCCTTTGATTGCTTGAACGGGCCGCTGAACAAAAACATCTTGACTATGAATACAGTTACACATAAAAAACATAAAAAGGTGTCCCTGTAGTGACTGTATACTACACCAGAATGTGTCATAATACCATATCTGCTCTGAAATACAGGGGGCGCTATAGAGACAAACATTAGACACACATTAGACAAACAAACGTTGCGATGCATGTTGAAAGTTTCAAAATGCAGGTAGTCTTTTTAAAGGGTTTAATTGACTTTGAAGCAATATGAATGTAAATGTGAGAGCTTGGTATTACATTTTTTGAAATAGTGCTACGCAACACATTTTCCTCGTTCTTTTGTAATATAGAAACTAATTCAATAAAGTTGCAGCTTGATACACGATAACTTCTCTTTATCACCAGTCCCCAGAAGCTAACTCCCCTGCCAAAATTACCCATAAAGTTATTTAGCAACTCTCAAAGCCTTTATAGCACTCCCTTACTCACAATAAACTAAATGTTGATAAAATCCCCTCTGCATCATCATGTCATCAATCTTTTCTCAGTTATTAGTTAGAGAGCTTCAGGGCTACGCAAAAAACTACGGGGATATGGGGCAACCTTGTGGGGAGGTCAACCTTAAATCTCACCCAGCGTTTGGCCTTCGGTTGGACAGGTCCCAAACTACGGCAGCTCCGGTGAAATGAACGGGATGACAGATGGGGGAGTCAGCTGGACAGAGGGGGGAGAACTGCCCTGTCTGACCATAAAAGGACGTCGTTTAGTGCTGCATTTAGTGGTGTTCAAAAAAGCTCCCACGGTTATTATTGTTAAAGTGTTTTGCCCATTAATAAGCGGTTGTGGAATTGGTTAGTTTGTACGGCCAAAATTCTAGAAGTGAAATGTCGGTTACAGCCTGAATACTGCATTTACAGATGTTTAATTCCGCCTGTAAGAACAAAGGCTGACTCACAAGGCTTAACTGGAATTATTGATTAAAAGAGTGAAAAACAGGATAGTCATCAAACAATGACAAACAGAAGAAGAATTGTCATAATTTTTTAAATCATGAATGCCAAATCTTCAACATGAATGAAACAACATCGGGAAAAACACTACAAGTTGAGTAAGTAAAGAATGTAAAGAAAGAGAATAAAGAATGAAAACCTAGTCAGCTTTTATCTTTTTCATTTTTGGGTATGAATCCAACCTGGACGTTTAAAGGATTAAACAGACAGAATAAATACGATTCTTGATTTTTGCATAATAACCCATTAGGTCCCCAGTCCAGTCCAGTCCAGTCCAGACCAGTCCCCCATGCACTACAACATTATAACATTTAAATATCCTACTACGTTAGGAATACAAAAGTCTTTTCATCCTTCATCCTACTATTTTTGAGCTCTGTAAACCTGCACATAAAACTGTGACGCACTAAAGGCTCAAACAAACTATGGAATTAACAAGAAAATCACTCAATCGAAACAGTTTATCCTAGGCAGAAAATGAGTGAAACATGTTTTCATTAAAGTTAATGTTGTAAATGTACTTTTGTACATTTAACAAAATGGTTCCTGATTTGACTAGAAAGTACCTGCCCCAGAGCACAAGCTAAAAAAGTCCCCAAAGTGTGGTTCAAGTCCCTAGTTTCTACTCTATGTGAACGATAATGAAATGGAGATTGGAACAGTAACTGAAAAAGGTTCTTACAGTGATAAAACACCGAATATGTTTTTGTCCACACAAGTAACACCTTCAGTGGTGTTGACGTTTAGATTCAGTTATTTATGATACGAAAGGAAAAACACTACTGTCACCGCCGTAGAGACGTACAAATAAATGTATTACTGTGAAGGCCACATCTACATCTGTCCTTGTAGGACATGAAGAGCTGCTTATCTTGTTACTGTCACACACATAAAGAATGTGAATATACAGTATGTACGGTGGCCTTGAACAGACAGAATACATGTGTGCTGTGCTCAAGATTGACTCTTGGATTCCAATGTGGGATTTCTCATTTTCAAGATGGGGTTTTCAGAATCTGAATGTATTATTTTATTCCAGTTAACCAGTCAAATAGTATTTTTTAGCGCTTAACCCACAACCCCGCCGCCGCCCCGTCCAATCATCATTTCTGTCGGTAATTACCAAGATATCTAAATCCTATCTTCATTTGGATGTCTGCCTCCCATTCAAACTCATCTCCATCAGCTTTGATCAGTTGCGTTCATGTTGGCAGCGGCTTTAATCCTCAACAAGAGACTCCAGACAGTTATCAGTTTATCTGTCTGCTCCAACAATCTACTCAATGTCACAAATGGCTTGGTGAGAATATTTTTGCAGTGCCATCACATCACAGAATGCACTTTCTCTTTTGAAGTATTCTGAAAAATACACATTTGAATACAGCAGTAAAATGCCCTCTTGGTTTGTATCCATGGAATGAATGATCATTATTTTCTTGATATTTCTTAATTTGGTTATGCATTGTGTGTTGTGTAATGGTAAATAAAATGTTTATAATGGGCTTTTTTGTATATATCGTTATGATGAATCAAGCTTACTGTTGAGTCAGTCTGTTTATATAATCATCGGTAGATTTTATATAAATAAAAAGTGTGCATAAATCACAGCTGTACTTTCGGTGAATAATTTAGCATTTCTCACTATTCAACTTAAGGCCTGGGGGCTAAATCAGGTCCTCCAAAGATAACCCTAGCCCACGACCAATCCTCCAAATGAAAAATATACTATTAATACTAGTTTAGACCTGGTTCGGTCTTGGTCTATATATATGGTATATATATAGTTGAATACCCCCAGTCTGTTTGTTTGTTCACTCTGTGCCATATTTAGTTTAAAAAACACTGTCCAGAAAACTAGGGCTCAATATATAAATATCATAATATACCGGAAAACGCATATCAATACAGAGATGTGCATTGTGATACTTTCAAACAACTGGACCCAGTATCAGAGTAAGTATTGTATCATGAGGTACAGGGTCATACCCAGCCCTGGAGTGAGTGTACGGTGTGCTTGGCCGTGGTTAGAGCTGAGATCATTTGCACTGAATGGTAGTCATTTCTCCATCAGTCAGCCCCAGGGCAATTGAGGCTACAGAAGCAGTTTGGCTGTCACATGTAGAGCTAATTAACTACAACAGCACATCAAGACACTACTGTGATGGAAAATCTTCATGAAATGCTACTTTAATCGACGATACACTCCCAACATTTCATTAACCAAATTGAAAAATGCTTCATAAAAGATTTCAAAGTTTTACACCATGTTTGCCACCGGCGCTGAATTAAACCTGTTTTCTGCTTCTAAGCCATAATTATCCGTAATGATGCCTTGGAGAATATGGTGATGGCTCATTCATTATTATTAAGACTTCCTGTGTTAACGATTGCACATGCTGTAAAATCACCTTAATGTCTGTAGCGTATTACAATCTGTGTTGTCAGCTTTAAAAATCCATCAACAATAGGGAATGCATTTGAATAGAGACAAGATTTATTTTATTTAACAACTGTGGTGTTTGTTTCTTGTACCTCTTTAGCAGCATGGTTAGCCCTAAAGTCAAGATTTACATGTTTAGTTCAAAAAGTCTTGTTAGGGCAAATCATCATGCGATTTAGTTGCATGAATATTTTACATTTGAGGAGTTTATGCAATGCTTGAGTCACTTTTGTTTTGGATCAGTGCACAAGAAATAAGTGAAACAAAACCATGTGTATACTTCCAGTCTTGATTAGGCATTTTAGTTAGGAGTATATACAGTAGAAAAAAATGACAGCAAAAGCCAAAGTAGTGCTGCTACTAGGGCAGGAGTTCTTAGCATTTCCATGACGCTCAAAGTCCACTTTCATGTGAAGAATTTGAATGTTAGGAATAATAAGAAATATGTTTGAAGTGTGGGTAACAGTTTAAATGTTAATAGTTCTTCTTTTTACAGAGCGTTAGAAGCATCCGTTGTATGTAAATAACTAAAGAAAAAAACATATGCAGTCAACTCCCAGAAAAAGGAACACCTCATCAGTGTTTCAACATGAGTTTTGTCCCCCCAGAAAGTCCTATCTTCAAACTGGTTACGCAAAATCTAAAACCATACCATGTAATATATGGGTGTGCCGCAAGGAAGTATTTTAGGTTCTTTATTCTTTCTCATGCCCTTCTGCCTGAAATTGTGAAGATTCCTCATCACAAATGGCTGCGCAAAATCAAAACTTCAGCTGTGTAATATACGGGTGTGTCGCCGAACATTTAAGGTTCATTGTCCCTGTCTGTGCCCACTACTGCACACTATCCAGCTCATGAAAGCATATTCATCAAGTTTTGTTTTCAGATTGTGTTTGGTTTTCTTCTCTTTGTTCAGCTTTTGCCCTACAGTACTTCAAAACAATCGTTTACAATATTTACTTTTCAAATGTCGACAAGAATTTGGTGCAAATCATTACGCATATCATATTTCAAGGAATTGGAGCAAAGGATCACAGTCTATGTCGTTCCCTTTTGTTGTTTACCATTTGCTGCAACAAAACATTGCATTTACACAAATTAGGTTGTTATTCAATAAATTGTGTCTGTTTTTGACATGCAATCATTACCCTTTGATAGATTTGGAAATATAATTAAAATAATGTAATGGCGATGACCCCAGGAAGATTGGTCATTAGATGGACAGCTAATGAGGATCCTGATTAAATAAATAAAACAAAAAAATGGTCCAAACCTATGGTAGTGCACATTTTGGACTCAGACATGTCATGGTGCATAAAGTGGGCGCTCCCTCTGCACACTGTTTTCCTCCCACACAGTGAGCACGGCTGATGTGAACTGACGGCCACAGTGCCTGACCACTTCCCATTCAAACGCACAGCCCCATGAGCTCTGATCTGATTGGACAAGCCTGTCTGGAGATGCTATAATAATGTGACAGTAGATTGCTGTTGTCCAATGTGTTCAAGTAAAAAAAGAAAAACGAATAACAGTTATAAATGGCCTTTCTTGGATCACTTTTAAGTCTGACGGTTGGTGTTTTCTGGTGCATTAGAGACACGTAAGACACTTATGCTTTTTTTTATTACTTAGTGTTAAATTGCAACATCAATAGATCATGATTTTGCATTTTGTTCATTGTAAAACACAGCATTGATCTAAAACAGCTTAATTCAGAAAAGCAGCCTTGCAGCATTTGCCCGACAACGACCCCACGACAACCATCCTGAGAAATCTTGTACTAATACTTAAAAGTGGTAAGAACATTTGCCCACAAACCCGAAGGTCAGCAGTTTGATCTGGACCACTGCAAACTTCTCGTTGAGCCCTTGGACAAAACGCTTTGCCCAGTTTTCCTAGTACGAACGTTGTGTAGCGCGGAATGATTTCGCAATTTGCAAATTTTTCTGACAAGCATGATTCGATTTACAATTTCTATTTTGATGGTAAGATTCAGGTCAAAGTTCACATCTCAAACCCATTTCAGATTAACAGTTGAGAGATGACTGAAATATGAACTGCAAAGGTCTAAATTACAGGGTTTTTTCCACGATAAGACTTGATCATTTGTTGTCTAGCTAAATAATTGCAGTCTTTGCCCTTTGCTAATCCAAACTGTGATTTGGATTAGATTGCGGTATGTCTCTTTAATGTGCTCCAATGCAGTCATTCCCAACCTGGGGTCAAGACCCAAATTTGGGTCCCCAAAGTTTGTGAGGGGGTCCCCAGGAATTCTTAGAAAAGAGGTCGGAAATAGAATTCTAATTAGGGAATTGAGTACTAAGTATTTTATAACCCCTATCGTTACGTTAATTTCTTTATTAACCAGAAAACAATCCAATTTTTTCTTCAAAGACAGTAGATTCCTGGGTAGGAGAAGGACGATTGGGTCGCTAACCACGTAAACGGGTAAAATATGGGTCGCTGGGAGAAAAAGGTTGGGAACCACTGGTGTAATGTGTCCGTGACTGTTTTGAGGTGGTCAGATGCTGTATGAATTAAATACATTGTTTTCTATTACAGTGATCCCTCGTTTATCGCGGGAGTTGCGTTCCAAAAATAACACGCGAAAAGTGAAATCCGTGAAGTAGTCACAGCTTTATTTTTTATTATTTTACAATGCAATATTGAACTATGGAATGAAACCAAAAATCAAAACCTGTTTTAAAGCCCAAACTTTGTTTAAAACAATAATTTTAATATAGTAATACAAGGTTGTAAACATTGTCACTCGCGTATTTCACAGTCTGTGCCTCTTCGTCCTGACTCCGCTCCGCTGTAGCATCTGTTTCTACTGAAGACGCACGAGTCTTTCTTTAGTTGTTGGCGCTCTTTCCTTTTCTGAGCAAGAAGATTTTTATAAACGGATATGCCACCTTCGATTATATTTGAGAACTGCAATGAACGACTCGTCAAAGGATCCCGTTCTTGTGCGTGCGCTGAAGTTCAGCGGGGTGCACTGTAAAAATATCCGCACTGTAAAAATATCCGCACTGTAAAAAAAATCCGTGAAGCAGCGAAGCCGTGAAAGATGAAGCGCGATATAGCGAGGGATCACTGTATTCAATTTTGTACACTTATTGTAATGTCAACATAAATCTTTTTTTTCCTTATTGAAAACCCATTCCTCCTCTATAACAAGAACTGACTTTATGTTCCACCATTTCAAGTTGAACAAAACCAGGTCTGAAAAGCACCAAACGAACTCTGGATCAAGTCAAAAGCTAAATCCTAATAACACCTTATAGTTCTGTAAAGTTGCTTTTGTTCTAAACCAGGTTTCAATTGACTTTCCTCTTTTGTGTCTCCTTTTCGTCCTGAAGGCTGGGCTGTGCTTGCCATGATTTCCATCCCAAAATATGTCCGTTTTAATGAACCATGTTGGATACCGCATTCATTATTTTGAGTATAAAGTCAGGGATAAATCCGGGCTGATTAGCAAGCGTGCAAAAATGGGTCAAGTAAACAACATTTGGCTTGGGTTAGTTAGTTTCAACATTTTAGATTCCGCAGGCATATAGTTTTTGGTTAAAGTTCCTTGATAAAAATTGCATTATTTCGGAGTAGATGGGGCACACGGCTCAGTGTGAGACATCAGCAGGATGCATGAAAACAAACTCAGGAATGTTGTAAAGTCTGAACACCGAAAATCAAAGGAAGGCCTGAACATGGGTGGTGTTAATCACTGGGATGAATTGGATTTGATAAGGCAGTGACAGCGTAACATTTTTCATAATTTATATTCCCAAATAAACATTAAAGGGCTGAAAAAAAGGGCGCTGAATGTTGAATGAAGAGTTTTAACGCACTCTGCTGTCAACAATGTAGAGGGCACCAAGCAAAAAAATTAAAACACAAAAAAGTCTTGCACAATAGTGTATTAGAGCCACTGGTAGGAAAATAGGACTGTACATTTTTGAATCATTCCAATCTGTAAGAAAATGTAGCCTTTTTTTTTTTTTTTTTCTAGAATTGACGAGATTTTAAAAATGTAACTCTGACGGGAAAAAAGTGGCAAACTTGTGAGTAAAAAAAAATGTACGCGATTTTAAAGATGCAGAAGAGTGAGGAAAAAATATACAAATTACAACATTTTATACTTGCCAATCTGCTAGAAAAAATAAGCAAATTTCCGACAAATAAAACATGCACGTTAGTTTTTCTCCATCACATTAAATACAAATCACTTATCACCCATTATTACGATTAATTTGGTCTTAACTAGGGTTGCCCAAGCGTTTTTTCCCCTGAACTTGTGGAGATGTGACCAGGGCACAGAAAACAAAGTATTAAAAATGGGTGTAGTTTTGGCCGACCAGGTTAGCAGATGTGATTCTTCGAAATTGCATTTGAAAGGAACAGAAAAATGAGTGAGAATCAAGTGTGTGTTTGTGGATGAACACTTCCAACTGGTGCTCTGGACTCCACTTGTGTCCTCAAAGCTTCACAGTGTCAGTACAGCCATGTTTCCACTGGTTCACTTTGGAGTGGATTGGCAAATGATCCAAAGAGATCGCTGAAAAGTGCTGGCTTCCCAAGTGGTCGGGCTCACTTTTGGCTTCTGGAACACTTTTGAGCGAAATTATTGGAAAAGAGAGAACGCAGAATCAGATGAAAACAAGACAGTAAAAAGCAGATAAATACTGACTTGATCTTGTGATAAACCGCTGTATTTCCAGGATGCTAACTTGAATACTAAACCAAACAACTTAGCAAAACAAAGCTAGCACCACTTAGCAACAGCTGTTTTCTGTTTATCAACGCACAGCACTCATTTTAAGAACGAAAATATAATATTTCAAGTGCATCATGCATCTAACAGTATCCAAACCCAATGCATTACTGTACATAAAGAGATGTTAAAACACGGAGTAGACACTTTGCAGAGAAGTGAAATAAATATTGAAAAGGCTGAGGATTAACAGGAAATTTGGGAACACTTTATCATAACTACACTTATTCATGCCTTAATAAAGCATGAACAAAGACTTAATTCATAATCAACAAATACTTTATTAAGAATGATTCAGGATTAGCAACTATTGAACAAATATTCTAACCCTAATTTCTAACCCTAACTTTAACGCTAATTAAGTAGTTGCTAAGCCTGAATCATGTTTAATAAACTATATATTCATTATTAAGTCTTTGTTAATGCTTTATTAAGGCAAAATAAGATGTAATTATTATAAAGTGGTGCCGGAAGTTTCTTGTTTACGCTAGCTTTAGTCATGTCTCACAGCACCTCACAACTTGGAAACTTTTTGTGAACTTCTGAGAACAGCCTCATGATTAAAGAGTCTAATTCCGATATGTTTTAGATTTATTAAGAGAACAAAGCACTCTAAAACGTATCGGTCTGGGGCGCCGTGAGAATTGTGGCTAAGGTCTTCCTCAAAACAGCTCAAAAGTACTGCCGTTCCCGCTGCATAACCTACTTTACCACACGGTTTACTGCTTAACTCGTGTTGTTTATGAGAAGAAATCAGAGCCGTGTTGGTGAATACTAAAGGACATGAAAACAGCGTTACCGTTCGTCAGGAATAGACTCGTTAAAAAGGGCTTTCGCAGCAAATTGTTACTCCCTGAAAATGAAATGCCTCTCGTCTGTTCTTTGTGCTGAGTAACTAAAGTGTGTTGTGAGGGAAATTGGATCCGTCGTGGTGCGTTTGAAGTCGTGCCCCCTTCCAAAGCTCTCTTCCTCCGACAAAGACCTACGGCTTTGGGTTTTGGACCTTCTTCAGCTCCAAAGCAAAAAGATCTTTTCAAGAATTTATAGTATTCACAAAAATAGATGATTTGGAAATGCACTTCTTACACCGACTACCAAAAAACATGAGCTCTATCAGCAGCTAAATGTGGTCTAAAGCAAAAGAAAAGAAAAAAAGGCATTGCAAATTAGGGCTGCACAATAAATTGAATCGAAAACATCAATTTGAATGGATGCAATCAGCAAATCGCGCAGGCTGCAATTTTTGAAGTGCCATAAAACAGTCATCTTCCACAGGGTTAACAAGAAAATATCCTGTTTTATTCTGTATAAAAACTGCTGACTCAAAAATGCAAAGAAAAGCAACAAGAACTTGACTGGAAACAACAAAAACGCAACTACAAGGAACAAAAACATGACTAGTAGCAAGTAAAACGTGACTAAAAGTGACAAAGTGACTGAAAGCATCAAAAAAGTGACTAAAAGCAACAAAAACATGACTAATAGCAACAAAAGCCCAACAAAAATGTGACTAAAAGTGACATAAACGTGACTAAAGGTGACAGTGACCAAAAGTGACAGCGACTAAAAGCAATAAAAATGTGACTAAAAGAAACAAAAAGGTGACTAAAGGCAGCAAAAACGCAAGCGACAAAAACATAATAACAAATAAAACCAAACTAAAAGCAACAAAAACTCGACTTTAAGTGACAAAAATGCTAATAAAAGTGACAAAAAGGTGGCTAAAAGTGACAAAATCGAAAGTAAAAGCAACAAAAATTTGACTAATAGAGACAAAAATGCAACTAAAAGCAACAAAACCACAGCTTAAAGCAACAAAAACTCAACTTAAATCAACCAAGACTTGACTAATAGCAACAAAAGTGTGAGTAAAAGCTAAAAAAAACAACACTAAAAGTTATAAAGATGCGACTAAAAGTGACAAAAATGCAACTTAAAGCAACAATAATGTGACTAATGGCAATGAAAAGCCAACTAAAAGTAACAAAAACGCAAAAAAAAAAAAAAAAAAACACAATAAGCGACAAAAACACAACTAAAAGTGACAAAAACTCAATTTAAATCAACCAAAATGTGACTAATATCGCCAAAAGCATGACTAAAAGCGACAAAAACACAACTAAAAAAAAGAAGTGACAAAACCACAACTAAAAGATATAAAAACCCAACTTAAAACAACCAAAACATGACTAGCAACTAAAGTGTGACTAAAAGCGACAAAAATGCCACTATAAGTTATAAAGATGTGACTAATAGCAACAAAAAGGCAACTAAAAGCAACAAAAACGTAACTAATAGCAACAAAACCCTTCTAAAAGTGATAAAAACGTTCTGAACACGTGATTCTTTTATTTGATTCTTGCACAGGTTTTAACACACTGGATTTCAGCGCTGAAACTGAAACTCATTCTGCGTTCTGATTGGATAATCCTGTTCAGAACGAAAACACCAAACTATAACATCAACAACTATCCCAATGTTTTTGTAATTAAGAAGAAATCAGCATTACAATTGTCATCAGTACAAGCTATACTTGACTTAAACATGTTAACCTTGAATTCCACGTTTATGAAACCCAAACAGTACCCTCCCTTTAAAATGCCTAAAGTGAAGAGTGTGTTTTAACGATGTAATTATATCCTGTCCTAGCATCTCCGTCTGTTATGGTTCTGCTGCGGTTTGAGGCTGATCTTTCTGTTTTTATAATGAGTACAACGTCTTTGCTCTCGATATGTCAGTCGTCATCTCCCCTGCGCTATCAAATATTCACCACAGCTGCATGGGGTTTTCACTTTTACTGTTTGGGATGTGATGCACTCAGGAGGAGCCACAGTGCTGTTGTTGCATCCAGGCCGGGGTTAACGCTGCACATGCAAAACACAGACACTTAAAGGAGACATGTCCAGCTAAATCAGCTTTAGTGTTTCCTCATCATTAGTGTCCTCAGAGTTGTATTTTGATTGTGTCCTGCGCGCTTGAGTTAATCCTGTGTCTTCCTGCAAATGACGTTTGAGCGCTCGGAAATTCCTGTTTTCACTTATGCCCGCCCACATCCCTGTACTTAGCTGTGATTATTTAAAAATGAACACACCTAGTGACACATGTACAGATCTAAAATGTCACGAAGACACTTTTCAAAAATATAAACCTGTAAATGACTTGTTACAGTGAAATGTCATTATGATGAAGAGGCGGGGCTTATCAGTTCTGCAGGAAGTCGAAGGAACTGTTTCTATTTCAAGTTATTTTAGATCAATAATGTGGTTTACAATGAACACAATGTGAATTGATAACCTATTTATGTTAGAGTTCAATACTATACAAAAAAAGCATATGTCTCCTTTAACTTAAAGGCACAGTATGTAACTTTCTGGAGGTATAAAGTCAACTTCATGATTCTATGGTAAGAGAATATAGAATAAAGCCATATTTCAGATTTTTTTTTTTTTTAAATATAGACATATTTTATTCCATACTGTGGACTATTATAGCTAACAAGCAAATGGCTCCTCCTTCAGGCCAAGTACAAGTCACGTTTGTGGAGATGCAAGCCCACTCACAGAAGAACATGTTATTTCTTTATTTATGCATTTAGTTTAGTGTAATAAAACTGTCCAAAACACAAACAAGACATGCTTTTGTTTTAGTTCATTTTTAGGCTAACAAGTTTCATATTGTGCCTTTAAATATTCTGATTAATTTGTGCAACCAATCAACTCTAAATATATACCACATGTACAAACGTATCCACCAAACAAAATAATAATTATAAAAAGATGAAAACCTGTTATATGCATTTAAATAAAATTCATCATTCATTAATGAGTTAGCAATCTTTTAGAAAGTAAACATAAAAAGAATAGAGTTAACATCCTTGTATTATATGTTCTTTTCTACTATAAGCAGTGCATGCTTTGATTCACACAAAGTTTAAGTCACTATTCTGTGCTTTATTTTACTTCATTCGTGTAATAAACCAAAATCCTGTCACTACAGTTGTGAGTCTTGTGATGACCAGCAGAGGGCAGTAATGGAAAAGACATCAAAACAACAGTGTTCAGCGTGTGATACATGAATATTTAGAGGGAGTGTGTTTGTGTGATTGAGAATTTAGGTATACTCACCATCAGGTCAAAATGAGCTGCTTTTGAGCTGAACATGTTTCAGTATTTTTGTCTCTTGTGTACGTTTCGTGAATGAACATAATCAAAAAAAGATTAATTTCTTTAAGTCTAGATACTTTTATTTCCTCTGTCAGACCAGAGACAACAAACAAACAAACAAACACTTGTCTGATAGAGGAACATGTTAATAAAAAGGTAAAATTGTATTTATTTGGGACTTTGAAAAATTATTATTATTATTACTATTTTCAGCTTTTGCAAATTAACATTTTGATTCTTCATCAGTATTCATGAAATCTCAAAAGGTAAAACAGGTAGAAACTTCAAATAACATTCATCAAGTTTCTGAAACCTTAAGTCATTAACAATTTTGAGGAATACAGAAGTGGAATTTCAGCTTTTGGGAAAAAATACATGAAAAGATGTAATGTTGAATTTGTTTATGTGATTTATTGGGCATGTAGCTAAACTGTATTTAGAATTTAGAAAGAGTGAGGGTTGTAAGCGTGTAATATAGCTCTATAATAGTAATATGAAAATGAAAAAGTCGCAGGTCTGGTATTTCTATGGACCGGTAAAATATGCACAAAAGCAAAATCCTCAGCAAATTTATTGTCAAAATTCTCGTCAATTTCGAGGGCAACAGCCTATTTTTACCTTCTTGCTTTATTCTTACTTTAGTCTAGTGCATAAAGTCATTAAAAGTCCAATTTTAGGCTTTAATTCTTACCTGGAAAATCCACACAGATATCTCAAAGTACTTTTTATCCAGCTCAATATCAGTTTGTTTACCGTGTTCGTCTCCCTGAGCTCAGATGGGCGTGATTGACAAGTGGATTAGCCAATCTGGGACATGCATGGTCCCCCTATCAAAACAAACATAGCGCTTACGAGAAGAAAATATCACAGGGACTGAAAAACACTGCGGATTTGAGCAGAATCAATGAGCGAAGCATAAAACTGTTCATCTGAGGTGAGAGGAGTTGGATTTTGTACTAAATTATAGATGACCGAACTAATGTGTTTAAAATAGAAATAAGTAACATTTTTACCTTATTAGGCGTCTATAAGTCTGTGTGGTGGTAGCAAATGTATTTTCCGGTGCGTTCGGGCCTGTCTGTGCACAGAAAACCAGCCTGACGCCGACCAGAAGACATCTCTCCAGGGAAACCTTAGCTCTCTTTTTTATATTTGGTGACATGAAATGTTTTTGTATGTGATTGTACTTCTTTATTTCAATCAAAAGGAAGGGGAAAAGAAAAAAAAAAAAGCTCTTTGGCAGTATATTTTCACAAGAGACCTGCAGGGGGAGTTCTGTCGCTGAATTTAATTAGTTCTGCTTTAATATATGTCACTGAAATAAACAAATCTGATTGCACGCTTTTGTTTGAGTTAACTCAAACGGCGGAGGATGTGGTGACCAGACTCGCGCTTTGTAAAGAATTGGAGAAGTTTGTATTCTGGATCAAAGGCAAATTTAGTCCTGATAAGAGCCTGATTGAAAAGCTTGTTGATCGGACTATATGAGGCCTAAATTCGGACTAAACTCACCTGGGATCTAGAACACAAAGGGTCAATAGTTCACTGATAATTACATTGGTCAAATACATACTTTTTAATACTTTGTCCGCACAGTTAAAATCAAATCAAATCAAATCAATTTATTTTTTATAATGCCCAAAATCACAACAACAGTTGCTTTGATGGGCCACAGGAAAACAGGTAACAGGCCACAGGTAAAGGCAGTTCAAATAACTGTCCCAGAATGCCCCTGTTCTTTGACCCTCCTTCACGGCGAGGAAAAACTACAAAAAACCCCACGGGAAAAAGTAGAAACCTCGGGGAGAACCACAGTGAAGGAGAGATCCTACTCCCACGGACGGACAGGCTGCAGATGAACTAGGACTGACATCCACTTGGACTGTGGAGCCAGAACCACTCAAGAGGGAGGTGGCTTTAAAGAGTTCCTCCAGGCGGACGAGGAGCAGTCCACCCAGTGTAGAGAGATCCTCCAGCAGGAGATGAGGAACAGTTAATCTAAAGTAGATGGAATTCGTCCAGGCAGACGAGGTATGGCTAATCCAGGGTTGAGAGAGTTCCTCCAGACGGATGGCGCATAGATCCTCCAGTGTAGAGATCGATCCTCCAGACAGATGTCGTCACTGGAGCAGCCGCCGCAGTTTAGCCACTTGTACCAGTATTGTAGAGAGTAATTGTGAGAGCAGCTTTTGCAGGGTAAATGCATGGACCTGTGAGGAGACACGGAGAGACGAGCTGTTGCCCCGACTCAGTGACGGGGGCTGGGCAGGACCAGATTGGTGAAAATGAGCTTTTAGGGACATGGTGTGAAAAGTTTGTGAGCCACTGCTATATGATGATATCTGTGGGTTACCTCTGCGGTGTATTCCAATAAGAGATCTGTGCATCCCAACATGTTTCTTCCGAGCAACAAGATTATGTCCAATTATGCAAAAGCGCTTCTCCATTTGTGTTAAATAAATACGTCTTCGCCTTCTTTCTATGAACTCCAAACAGAAATTATGCAAAAATGTACAAATATTACACTGGTTTGTTGCCTCATTCGTCCCAAAAACTGTCCCTGGATTGAACCACACAAATGTTATGTTGACAAATTCTGAATATTCAAAAAGAGAATTTTGGAAAAAAAGATTGAATTGACCCATAGACTACATTCATCTGTAATTAAAGGATACTTTTCTGGTGCGAGGTCAGCTACCAGCTTGTCTCCATGGAGCTGTTAGTGCTTTCGTTTCAAATTTATTTTATATTATGTTTAAAAAAGATTCAAATACAATAATCAGGCCTGACTCAGAAAAAATGTTTGCAGTAGGTTCCTGTTCAGCAGCAAATGACAAAGAAGCAACGACATTTATAAGAAGATTTATAACCACAGTCTACAGTTGTGCTTGTCTCCATGGAGATATGGTATGTTTAATGCCATACTGTGGAACCGTACACAGCAATATCGCCAGTAGGGAGGGGACAATAAACAATAGTAACGTTTATCGTGATAAAAAGGGTAGACAATAATTGTTTGTGCAACGTTTTGTATAATCGTGATAAACGCCAACAAAGATAATGGTCATTTTGTCACCAGATTGTGCAGAAACCCATTATGTTCTCCTCAAGATCGTTTTTGTTTTCACTTGTAATAAGGTACAAATATGTCAGAAGTTATTTATAATGATAAAGTAATGTCTTTATTTGTCACACTTTCAAGCTATTTTAATAACTATCGTGATATTATCGTTAATCGCAATTATTTTGGCCACAATAATTGTGACATAAAATTTAAATTTCGTCCCATGAATAAATCGCCACAGACAAGCAGAATATAGGCATGTAATCAAAGTGTCATCTTCTAATACTCACTCTTTCTTTTTTGATGAAAGAAAAAAATGCATACAAAATTAAAGAAAAAATGTGTGCATTTATTATAATATTATTAGCCTTTAAACAGGCTCTTGAGTACCTTAAGTTTGCCGTCTCATGTTTTGGAAAAAAAAAAAAAAACGTATAATAAACTAAATGAACATCTGTATCTCTGCTGTTTGCCCTGGTACTTACTGAGTTTAAGCGCCATCTACTGGTTGCATAGCGCTTGCACAATTTAATTAAGAGACAAGAGATCCTTTATTTGTCCCACAATGGGGAAATTCCACTGTTGCAACACACAGTTTAAAACAGGAATGAATGAAATAGGCGCATGCAATAAAAATAGGATAAATAATTACTAAATGGTAATAAAAATACAATATAAAGTATAAAGTGCACACTCTTATTTACAGTAGGTAAATAAGAGTGTGACAAAATTATATTATTATATTATATTATTATTATTCAAGGAACTGAGAGGCTAAGAGCTTAGCAGTTGTAATAGTGTTTAGACACTAGAAATGCTCAGAACAGTCTGGTCGAGTCTGGTCGATGATTTAAGGACAGCAGAAGATTCACCAATAAGTGACGTCTAAAACAAACACTCCTGTCAGACAGACGGAACTGTTACTATTGCAAAGCCGTTTTAGATCAATATCGCAGTTTACAATTAACAAAATGCAAAATGATGATCCACTTAAATTATAGTTCAATACTAAATAACTGAAAAAGTATAATATGTCTCCTTTAAACGACAAACAGTAGTAGGAATTTAGATTTTAGAATGGGGAACAACATCGCGACGACCTGAGAGCAGAAAAGAAAACTCACTTTTTCAAATATGACTTTGTGAAGTAAGAATCCAATTGGCTCTTTGTAAAATCTGTGCATTACAGGAGGAAGCCAAGTCTCTGCTGCACTGCTATGGTTTCTGAACACATTTTAACAATGGGATTAAGACGGTGCTTGTATTTGACAGAGAGGCTGTCAAACCAGCAAATAAAAGCACACGAGGCTCACTATAAGCAACAGTTGTCTTTTACTACGGCATGGACAAACTACATTTACAGCACAATCAATATAATTCATTTACTCTTTAAACGTGTTTATTTGAAGTTAAACATGAGCCCAACATCTAATAAACCTGAGCAAACAGATCAGTGCAGAGAAACACCGAGGTCAATGGATTTTATATTTTGTTGTTGATCACGGCAGGTACAAAATTTACACCTAAAATAAATGTCATTAAACTTTCTTAGCAAACTTTATTTAACTTAAAGGACAAATTCAGCTACAGTGACTTTTTTGACCTTTAAACCATGTTCTAACAATGTTCCGTCATCAAAAACACACCCAAAGAGGCATTCAGTTGCATTCATCCTGTTTTGAGGAAAGTTAATCAGAAAATCCAACCCCTTCCGAGCATCAAACACCCTTCCTGCAAACTCCTTCTATCCGGGATGTATTTTCTTATATTCCGGGACGTATATTCCGCTGTTTGAAGTCCTTAAATCATCGCTAAACTCGTTCTGTTCATTTCTGCCATCTGAACACGCTAACAGCTGCAGCAAATCCGCATTATAATGTCTTTTCAGCGCTAACTTCACCAGATCGTATGTTGCGCTGGTGCCATCTGCTGGCTGGATGCACTCAGTAAGTGTCATTTCATAGTGACTGATAGCACAGGTCATAGAATGAATAAGAAACTGTTATGAAAAATGCTAAATATTTTTCCTTTAAATGACTGACAAGCTAAAGCTACACCAGACTTAACATTTTAGCCATTTCTGTCGATTTAAATAATGAAAAATTGTCAAGCTAACGAATAGCATGATTGACACAAATTCGGCAAATAACTCAAATTGGGGAACGACAAGAATGAATAAAAACAATACAGAATGGAAGGACTAACAGAAAAAAAGGCATCAACTTCCTCAAAAAGCAGAATTTTTTAACTGCATCGCCCACTCCAACTCTCAAACTACATTGTTCAAAGTTTTGCTTCAAGCCAACGAAGCACAAGTACGACTGAACCCCATCCTAATTGCTGTAAAAGTGCAGAGTTGCCTTAGCTCCACGTTCGCTGAATTTGTGCGGGTGCAGCTGATTGTAATCGGAAATACAACAAACCGCAGATTAAATACAAGACAAGCTAAAGGCTAAATAACGTATCATGAAATGTTTTGAATGTTCGGCAAAGTAAACCCTGCATATTTTAGAATGCATTGACCTTTTCACTTGGTATTGTTTGCAGGGGTAAACAACCGATTTTCTTCCCGCAAGATACATTTGGATTAGGTTGTTTTGAGAGCTGAGAACGGAGATGGGGTAAATATTCAGAATCACACAAACGCTAACATGTTATCGTGGTTATTTATAGTGTTACTCATGATCAAAAACCCACTAGAGTTGTATTAACTTTTGATTCATCCGCGCACATTTCTGTATTCTTGCCTGGCTGGGATTTTGTTTTCAAGTATTATATGTATTAAAATATTATGTTGGTTTTACACATTAATGAACATGTGTAACTAAAGCTACTACTATAACACCAACTGTAATGACAACTACTACTATAATACGACTGTTACTACAATAATAAAAATTACAACTACTACTCACTACTTTGCAAAAAAAACTAGTACAAACAACAATTACTACTTCACTAAAACTGCACTACTACTACAACAAACTACTAGCCAAGTAAAACTATCTAAATCTTCTACAACAGACTACTGGCCTACTTCTATGAATACTACAAACTACTTCTACTTACACATTTACTACTCATACAATACTAAAACTTAAACTACTCTAAACAACAACTACTACTAAAACTGCAAGCACTACAAACTACTACTACCATACAAAAATCACTACTTTACTGAAGCTATACTATTACAACAATAACAGACTACTGGTAAAATAAAACTACAATTACTACTTCATTAAAACTACAACTAGTACTACTGTACTAAAATCACAACTACTACACACTATCAAAACAAAAACACTACTACAAACTACAACTACTTTACTAAAACTACAACATCTACTGCAGACTACCAGCCTACTACTAAACTACAAGTACTACAAACTACTGCAATACTATTTAACAATTACTTCCACAAGCACAATACTACGACTTCACAAAAACTACAGCTACTAACACAAAAAAAGCCTTCTACTACAACTACTACTATACTAAAATAACAAAACCCTTGTACTTTGCTAAAACTACAACAAACTACTAGCCGAAAAAAACTTTCTATACTAAAAGTACAACTACTACAAGCTGCTGCTACTGCATACTACAACTGCTATTACAACAATACACTACTACCACTGCTGCTGCTATACTATACTAAAGCTACCACAAATAACTACTACTATGCTAAAACTACTGCAAACAGCAAACTACTACAACTACTAAAACTACTACACATGAGCTACACCCCAACTACTACGACTAAGTAACCAATACTATAACTAGTACTAAAATTACTACTGAACTACCCAATAGCCACTAAAAAAACTTTCTATACAACAACCAATGCAACTTCTACTAACCCTTTTCCTTTCTATCCACATTACAATACACCCCACATGTAGCCTAGCTGTATCTCCCTGCCTCGTACTTGTGTGCGCTGTATCTTCTTGCGTTTGGGCCCTCCTCCGGCTCTCGCAGCTCAAGCGGCTCGGTGCTGACACATGGAAAATGCAGATTGGTTTTAGAAAGTGCACAGGGGCATGTTTTAATCTGAGTTCCTCCGGGCTCTGACCCAGCCTTTAGCCTATATTAGCACGTTTAGCAACAGCGAGGCAGCATGGGGATATGAATGGACGTGGGCTATGCTTTAAGTGTTACAAGATGTATTAGGTACAAATTGTTCAAAATTACAACAGTATGAGGTGTAAAGTAAATGAGGAAATAAACTTAGATAAAATATTCAGGTATTCTAACTGTAAGCGGGCTTGCCTCTCCACAGATCTGACCTGTAACTGGTCAATTATATGCTTGTCTCCATTGGAGACCATGGAGTCTAACGTCATCAGGGACATTCCAAGTCGCAGTAGCATGTGTCAGAACCTTTACCAGAAAGTAACATGGTGCAACTTTAAAGGGGATGTACCACGTAGTTGTAGTAACTTTTTTTTTTTTTGCCTCAGAACATTTATGTAAAAGCAGCTCTTAAGGTTAAAATAAGACCACTGTGTGCTGTCTGCAAGAATAAACACTTTTCACAACGGTACTGGCTAGTTCCAGTTTCTGTAATAGTGTGGATCCATTCTAGTCCTAGTCTTGCCACAATAAATCAAAATAAAAAAAGATCTCAGATGGATATCACTGGCAGCATGTTAAGACCTTTACGTACACTGCAAACATATCACTGAAGACAACCTTTTTGTCTACGGCTAACATAAATTAACTTAAATGCAAAGCAGACAAACTTGATAAAAGTACAGTTGTTTTTGTAAAGAGGTTGGTTCAGTTTGTGATGTTATTTTAACATTATTGATTACACTGAATTGAATACGTTAGCATTAGCTTTGAGACAGCAACACCACCTTTTATAGAACACAGTTTCCCCCGGTACCTTACTGTTGGAATGAATGGAGCAGGAAGTGTAGCTCCTTATGTTTATGGCAACCGGAACTGACTTTGTGGAAAGAGGTTTTTTTTTTTTTGAATCAACGTTTAGCATGCTAGTTGTTGTAGCATTACAGTGACAGCAAAACTTTGCTCTGGCCTCTGAAAATTGATTAAAAGTGTTAGTAACTCATCTAAATGAAAAACTGGGATGTCAGAATCACATTAGGAAAGTGAGGACATCTGGACTGCTGCCAACCGTTAAAAATAAAGTTGTTTTTAGTTGTTTTTCATGTCAATAAAGACTCAGGTAGAGCACCTTAAAATCAACATTTTCCCCTCAGCTAGTCCTTATCAAATCAAAGCATAGTGCCTTATGCTGGCAGTATTTTTATCTATTTCAAAATGCTAGACTTTCCACTATAACCAGCAGAAGGCATCGAAATCCATCTAATTCAAATTATCTATTATCGGTCTCAGTGAAAAATTAAACCCCAAATGCTAATTCAGGAAACTTATTCAAATGTATAAAAGAATATATAATATAAAAAGAGTGCTATAAATTATAAGCTGCAAATATCTCCATGTTTTCTGCACATTTGTGACACGTTTGAAATATTTTCGACAAAGGCCTTCCTTACTTTTAGACTTCTGTGTGATGACTCAAAACAGACTTGAGTGTTGCCAAAAGTAACAAAGAACTCCTCAAAACGTCGTCAAATTAAGGTGAAGTGAGGATGTGTTATCCAGACCAGACTGAGAGCTTGTCACTGTAGACAGCCATTAAGACACATCTCTGCCAGCTGACATCCACAGGTAAAAATATGTTACAGCCTGCGTGTCTGAAAAAGGAGTGAACATGATTAGCCGAACCACATTTAAGTGACATTTTTAAATTATTTTCTTAAGCTTTTATATTTATGATGTTCCTTCAGCAGAAACATACCTGGAGTAGTGTGTTTTTTTTATTTTATAGAGATTTTGTAGAGAATATAAATTAATGGTTTGCCCAAAATGTATTATTATTATAATTTTTTTTGCTAAAAGGTAATTTATTATTGTTGTCAAAGCCTTTATTTTGCAATATTTTTTTGTTTCTCTGCGATCCTTAAGTCAAGCTACATGGAAACCGCAGTCTTTTCTACAACGGATCGATGTTTTGGCGGAGTTATCCTGTAGTTTCAGCCGCTAAAACGGTGAAGCTATCTAGATCTTGGTGACTTTCTGTTGGTTTATGATGTTAAGTATTACACGCATAGACTTTAACACACGGAGTGGTTTGGAGGCAGCGTGAAGAAAGTGCGCAGGCTTTATATGGAATCCACAATGTGCTGATGAGCAGATATCAAAAATACTTAATAAAGACTTGAATTCATACCAAAAATGAGCAAAGTAAGCATTATAGCTAGCATTTGAGTAGAGATTATGAGTATGCTGCTGTAGGCAACATCGTCCCCATGTTTGTTAAAACAAAGTAATTGCTGTAAGCAGTTAAATCAACCGTAAGTCGAGCTATGGCCCGGGTCTTGAGTCCATTTGCAGCGCTCAGCCAAAAAGTCCTACATGACAAACCCCTTGTCAGATTTAACTCCATAACTAGGTTGAAGAAAATGATTTAGGTTTGATTTTTTTGCATTTTTTAATACAGAATGGAGCAGGTGTATACGTTGGATACAGAATAACCCAACATGGAGCAAAGCCAATCAAACATTTGAAGGTTTTGTGTTTTTTGAGCGGGAGAATTTCTCAGCCTGCAATGTTGAAGAAGGTGCGGTCACAGCGGATTTCGATGCAGTCAATAATGAATGTGTATTAAACCGTACTGTCTAAATTTATCAGGGATTGTTGCTTGGACCCATGATTTTCTGAAAAACAAACAAATAAAAAATAAAATTTGATCTAAAAACGAAAGCAAAATATCCCAATTACCAGATTTACAGAACCAGACTAAACAGTGGCACATTATTTACCACATTATTGCTTTACTAAGTGATGAGCCACAGAATCGTTTAAACCAAAAAAGCTTGGCTAGAACAGAGCTATTCAACTTAAGGCCTGGGAGCCAAATCATGCCCTCCAAGGGACATGATCTGGCCCTCAACCCATCTGCCAAAAATACAGAAAATATTTTAGCTCTTCGTTTTGATTTAGACTTGGTTTACTGGGATGGGTGATCTGGCAAAAGAAGAATTTTAATTTAACACAATCATAAAAAATACGCTTTTTTTTTTTACTAGTCATCTGCGTCTTCTGAATGTTCACTGTGATTGGTTAAATCCAGCTGTCACTCACTTTCCGAGTCTAACCAATAGGAGAAATGGGTGTGACAGGGCGTTTTTGGGCAAATAAACGTTAAATGAAGAAATAATGAATCACGATTTCACGATACAGATTCTTATTATCATTTTGTCCAGCCCAACTATGTATAAATGCTGTATACAGTCTCCAAAAAGTCACTGAAATAAAATCGCTTCAGAAACAAACCAGGAACTACTTTTCGTTCTATAATTTCAAACGTGCCCCATAATTTCTTGGAACAGCTTGTTCCTGTGTGGCATTAGCAAACGCATCATCTCCTGCTACGTTGCACTATTGTAGCCCAGATGGAGAGTCGAATATCACTGGAGGGGCACACCACGCTACGGCGGACCCTCTAACCACGTTCATTTCAGCCCAAATTACACCGCAAGTGGATAACCGTGGAGAAAACAGCCACGATTCTTATTTGTGCCTGTTTGCCGCCGCGCTAACTGCAAATGCTAACGGCAATTCTAAAATGCATAGCCTACTAGACGAGTCAAGCTGTGACGGATACAGTTGAGTGTGATCGGGCAAAATTTCTAATAACATACATTTAGATAAGAAGTAAGTGTTTATCCAAGCCATTTTCAATTCTAGCAGATTGGATAGTCGTTCTGCGTGCGCTTTTGAGGTTCTTACTTTGTGCAATTTTGAATTTGATAATGTAAGTGTACACAATTTTCAGCCTATCAAAAAACAAATTACATTACAATAGGTTACATCAGGCAAATGTCTGAACTGTGAATGCCTCGCAGTTTAGACAAACGGCCTAACAAATGAGACAAAGGATAGGGAAGCTTTAGAAAAACACGGAGAAGTTGTAACAGCGAAAGTAAAAAGATACAACTCTTGTCGAGTCTAAAGGAAAAGCAACCTTATAACTTCTTTTACTAGTGTTTTACAGAGTTTGGAGTCAGGGAGACAAGATATGGCTCCAGACCAAAGCGTCGTTGTAAAGTATTGTCAAAGCGTGTGGTCTTGGCCGGTCAGGCAACCATTTCTTTTTGTGTCATTGTGTCTGAATTCAGTAAAATATACCAATAAATAGATGGTGCATGAGCTTTAATGAGCGTTAGTTATAAAAATACAGAGAAACTTCATGTATTACAATGTTCTAATGTATTCAAGTGAGGGGCATGTGTTTTGAGTTGAGTAAAGGACGGACCAAATAGGCAAGATTTCTTACACAACAAACAGACACACAACTCCAGGAATTACAATGAGAAAAAAATTATAAAATTCTTACAATGTCGCTGTTATTTTAGAGTTTAAATACAATCTATGATAAAGCATACAAATGAGGTGTTGGAATGAAAACAGAAACAAATGTAATACTTTTCTGGACTATACAAAAACTCAAAAATATGCTATGTGCAGAGAAATAGGTTTTCTGACTCAGACAAAACAAAAAAAAAGCTTTAAAAATTCATAGTGAATTTGTCAGTAAACACTGTCAAGAACGGTGTCATCTACAGTGTCATGATCTGCTCCAGTCCTGCTGAGTTTTCTCCCCTCCCTTGTGTTCTCCTGGCTCCTCCCATCTGGGTATGGCTGTCCTCTGCACACCTGCCTTCCATTATTCAATCTCCTCCTGTATAAGAAGAGCAGCTCCACAGCCACTCCTCGCCAGTTTGTTTGTCTACCTACCCTGTTAGTAGTCCAGCGTTTGGCTTTGTTCCTGATTTTTGTGATTTTTGGCTTAAGATTTTTTGTATATCTCAGATCCTGTCTGTTCCCCTGCCTGCCTGCCTGCCTGCTCCAGATCCTGCCTGTTCCCCTGCCTGCCTGCCTGCCTGCTCCAGTGCCTGCCTGCTCCATTGCCTGCCTGCTCCATTGCCTGCCTGCTCCATTGCCTGCCTGCTCCAGTGCCTACCTGCCTGCCTCCACCCTGTCCAGTTTGTCCAAATTTTGTATTAAAATCATCTTCTACTTCGTTCGTGTGTTCTGCTTTTTGGGTCCAAACACTACCCGTGACATACAGCTTGATCTGGGTCCAATGTAGTACAGGCGTTTTGCATTCGCAAGATTAGTCAATGAGGAAAATGGATTGAACACAAATACAAAATAAACACTTCCCCATGTTTTTAGTCCATTCACTTTCTCATTCATATTTTATTTATTTTAGTTACACATAGATCTACATATTTAAACCATGCTAGACCTGAAAAATCTATGTAATAAAATATCCCTAAATTCAGAATTCCTTAAATAAAAAGGTCAATGGTCACATGTATATAGCACTTTTCTCCCTTGAAGACGATTTACATTAAGGAACCAGTCACCCATTCATACAGCGAGGGACACAGATGCATGTGAATGAAGCAAAACACAACTCCAGGTATGATCACCACGCAACAGTTAGATTTCCGTTGAGCCAAGTGGAAATACAACTTTTCTTCCCCCTGTCCTCAGTGCTCCAAATGGTGTGGTAAACACGGTGGCCGTCTGGTAAATTTAAAGACATGTCTGGCTCTCTCCCTAAAATCTTTTCTGGGAGAATGTGGAAAATGCTGCTTTATCTGCTCTGCGTCGTGCTTCGGATCCCATCGGCGTTTGTTTGGTCCATATTGTGGGCTCAGACCTCCAGATACACCCTCGCCGTGCCACGGTGCCTCTTCGCGGGATGTGCAGAGGGAATCTCTCCAATCTGCGGCCTCCGACTCCAGCACCCCGGGTGACTAGTGCACTACCAGGACGGTCTAGGATGGCCCTATAATGCTCAGGCACTGTCAAATAAGACTTTTTTCTTTACGACCCATGACGTGGATTTTCTCTTCGTGGCGGAAACCTGGCTCAAACCTGGTGAGTCATGTGATTTGTAGGAACTTCTACCTGCAGATGTTTGAATTCTCCAAGAATGACTGGTCGTGCTGGAGGAATAGCAGTGGTTTTCGACTGCAAACAGGTTGTTGCTGAGATTTCTTTCTCCAGTTTTGAGCTAAGTTAGTTTGAAGTGAGACGCTCTTCTGTGGTACTCTATGCCGTTGTGTACAGACCACCGAAGTACAACAAAGACTTTATAAGTGCTGTTTTCCTTGCCGAAAATATGCCTAAGTATTACCACGTCCTGATTGCAAGGCGACCTAAACATAAATGTGTGTTGTCCCAATAAGCCATTGGCAAAAGACTTTTCGGATCTGATTGACTCGCAATTTGTGTCTGGTCCCACACAAGAACTGGGACACACACTGGATCTGGTTTTGTCATATGGCTTTGTGTTACATGTTTGTATGAAAAGCACTTTATAAATAAAGTTTAATTGATTGATGATGTTTTTAATGATTGTATTATTTGCGATCCGTTGTTACGCAATATGCCTGTTGTTTTTAGCAGAGATCTGAGCTTTGATGTGGCTAAACCGTGCGCTCTTACACAGCACAGCCAATGGTTTAATTCCTCTACTTCGACCCAGTTTGAGGCAGTTTTCAGGGAGCAGCTTGGCTCCCAGAATGACATGAATGTCTTATCCCTTAAGTTCAATACTGTCTGTGAAAAAATTTTATTACACGCGCAACAAGGCATGAGTGTCAAAGAGCAGAACACAAGTGAAACATGATAAATTGCATGTATCTTTTGACTTATAGATATGAATTGATCTTAAAGGGGAAATGGGGTGTTAGCAGAGAACAGTTAAATCCGAAAGAAATGAACATGTGTCTAAGATCATTGACTCCAGTGCTTATAATCCGCACACTTTTTAAGACAATAAAGTTTTAAATGTTCCAAAGACAATCTGCCTAGAGGCTTCTGTGGATAATCAAGTGTTTTTTGTGTTTCTTCACTGGTAAAGTGGACCGCACCAGGGCTCTCATTAGTCCCTCATTGTATGACCCCTCGGTTTAGACCTCCCATTCAGCAGTTTTTGACCACTTTGAGCCTGTGACATTTTCTTTTTAAGACAAAATTGTTGCACAATTAAATCCTACAGGCTTGCCAAATGACCCGCTTCCACCTCAGTTTTTTAAAGCAGTGTTCACATCATTAGCTCCATCGGTCCTTGCCATTTTAAATAGCAGCCTGGTGAACGGAACTGTCCCTTTTTTCTTAAAAATGCTGTACTTTAGCCTTTGCTTAAAAAGCCCAACTTTAATCCATTGGAGTTCTCAAATTTCAGCCCATAGCAAAGTTACCTTTTCTCTCAAAAATCCTGGAGAAAATTGTTTACTCCCAGCTAAGAGTTTCTTGATAAACACAAAGTTCTTAAGGCTTTTCAATCAGGGTTCAAAACTCTTCACAGCACCGAGATGGCGTTACTCAGCAATGGATGCTGGTCACTGTGTCATCCTGGTACCATTAGAGCTGACTGCAGCTTTTGACACGGTACGCCACCAAATTGTCCTGCTCGACTTGAACAATGGTTTGGGTTCAGGGAGTAGCTTTGGAGTGGTTTCAGTTTTTCTATCTGACAGAAGTTTCTGTGTGAGGGCAGGTGAAGCTACATCCTCCTCAGTAACATGTGGAGTACCCCAGGGGTCTATTCTGGGCCCTCTTTTGTCTTCGTAATATTTACTCCCCCTTGGTTCAGTTTTTAACAAGCATATGATTTCGTTTCATTTACATGCTGATGACTGTCATGTCTATTATCCTCTGAAACGTGTTTTGTGTCAAATCATTGCTGGAGAGTTTGAAAGGCATCAAAACATGGCTGTCGCTCAGTTGCTTACACTTTAATGAGAAAAAAAAAACTGCACTTATGTTGTTTGGCTTTCCTGACCACTCCCAAGTCGATTCAGGCCCTTTAAATGAATTTGTGAAACCTAAAATAAACCTGAGAGAAAAAATGGATAATGTAATATAATTTTAAACCTGATTAAAGCTGTGGTAAAGTCAATCTTTTTCATCTTTGGCAGTTGGAAAAGGTTAAGCCCTTTGTTTCTAACTGTTATTTTGATCCATGCTTTTACTCCAGCCCGTCTGGACTATTGTGATGGTCTGTAAGCCGGTGTCAGTCAGGCTTCCCTCGGGCGCCTGCAGCTTTACAGGATGCAGCAGCACGACTCTTGGCACCCTGAAGCATGCTCACATTCCTCACATTTTAGCATCTTTACACTGGCTGCCAATACAATTTTGAATAGATTTAAGAATAATTTTATTTGTTCATAAATCTTTAAATGGTCTTGCTCCTCAGTATTTGTCTGACGTGATCCAGCCGCACACTCCCTCTGGTGCTCTTAGGTCGGCTGATCAGCTGATCCTGGCTGAGGTGATGGAGGTCTTCTGTCGCTGGCCCTCGGCTTGGGAACAGCCTACCTTTGTATGAAAGACAAGCTGAGTCACTACATGCTTTTCAGTCTCTTTTAAAAACATTTTTTTTTTTCTCTTTGGCTTTTAGTTTTTTAGTTGTTTAGCTATTGTCCCATTCATTCTTTTTGCCTTTTTGTATGTTTTTGTTTTAAATGTGTATTAATGTTGTGATCTGGATATGTGCATCACTTTGCTGAACTTTATTGTTGTTTTTGAAATGCTCTATACATAAATTTGATTTGATTCTGATTAAGAAAATGTGTCATAAAGTTGTTCAAATGCACATCATTTTAGAGTTTAAAGTTTAGAAAGCACAAAGATGTAAACACTATCAAAAAGAACATGCACATCACTTTGACATATTTTTCTCTACAGAAAATTTAACAGACGGGAAATGTGAATGATGTGTGTTTTTGTTGCATAAATAAAACCATTTCCAAGAGGATTTTGAGCCAAAACAAAGGGCGCTTTGACCAGTTTGACAAGGCTGGTCTGTGCAGACAGGAAGCAGCGCTCATGAATATTCAGACGGATTCTATCTCCATCCACGCCTCGATAACCAGAACACGGCTACAAACGTTAGCATTTGTGTTTCCAAGGTCAAGCAACAGTGTAAACACTTTAGATCACGCTGATAACAGCTACTGTTCTGTGAGACATAAATAAACAGATTAAAAAGTGAGTTGCCAAAATAAAGTTGTGTAAGTTATATTCTGGCTCATTTGAAGATAATAACTTGCAGTGGGTTGGATTTCATTCAAGCCATTTTAATCTGTTTAAAGATGCACTATGGATGTTTCCTGATGGGAGGTCTGTCTCCATGGAGAGTGGCAGGAAGCACCACCAGGTCAGATCTGTGAAGAGGCAAGCCCGCTCGCAATAAAAGTGTATTTATTTTAAAGCACTAAAAACATTTGTTACTGAATAAATGCAAGATTGATACTTTTAATTTCATACAATGGAACAGTACAAGCAAAGCAATAGGGTCATTCCACCAAATCAGAGCCTCTGAACTGTGAAATAATCATGTTAAAATATACAAAGGCCCATCTCAAACTCAAGGTTACTTTGGTAACAGGAAAGACAATAACAGAAGTGACATTTTTAAACAACTTTGCCAATCGCTAGTACATGCTAGCTAGTGCTGGGATGTACATTGTAGATATGAATTAAGGTGAGACACTTCAGGTGAATAGGAAAAAATCTTACATTTAAAGATATCAATTTGAAACTTCTCTAGTAGTTTACTCACATAAATGTAAATGTAATCTATTACAAGAAATTGAAATTTCGCTTCATTTTTTTTTTTTACTTAAAACTTCAATAAATCAGTTTTAGAATTAGATGTCAAAGAATAAAACATTTTTCAGAGCAGATTGGACGAGTTTGTTGTTTCCTCATGAAAGCCGATATGTTGAGAGAACAAAGTGACCCAAAAAAAAAAAAATGTTTTTGCCTGCAGTGTCTCACCTTTAATAAGTGTGGAGAGGGCATTCAAAACTGGTAACCCTTAACCTAAAAACTTAGGACAGGTATGAAATGATCAATATGATAAAAAGTATGTATATTTTTATGACTGAAACATTGTGAAACATTGAGATTACATTGAAAAAAGTGGTGTCTTCATGGTTTTGAATACAATTTACACATTTAATATTTAAGTAGGGCTGCACGATTAATCGAAATTGAATTGAAATTGCAATTTGAATGGCAGTGAAATGAAAAAGAAAAAAAGACAAAAATGTGCCGAAATGACAACAACATAAGGACACAAACGCTACTCCAAGAGTCAAAAGCACAACTAAAAGTGACATAAACATGACAAAAGGTGACAAAAACTTTTTGAAAGACGTGATGCTTTTAAAAGTTCACTTCATATTTCAGTCTTTTTGTCAATTCTCCTGGTTGTGCTTAGAACAGAATCCTTGTATTAAAACATAAATATCCTTTATGAATAGGCCCAAAAAACACACTTTTCCAAATGACAGAATTGATTATAATTCCTTATGGACACTGCATCAGATAAAATGACATGGAGCACCTTTAAGTTTAAGGCAATAGCAGCCAGCAGAGCCCAGTACAGAAGCTCGGCCATATTGTATTAACACCAGGTTAAACGAGGCCATACAAACTTGCTCTGTCTAATACGCTAGCAGAAAATACAGTATGTTTCTGTAGTTCCCTCCAGGCCTCGCTGCTCCGTGCCTGTTCTAACCCCGGCTAATTAAATACATACAGCCCCCCAGACACAACCAGAGAGGGGAAGGAAATAAGTTCTGTTAGGAGTAGCATTAGGACATGCTGCCAATATTAGTCCTCTTAGTTATGGAACAGTATGCGCAGGGTTCGTACACCTCATTCAAGCAACTTCAAGGTAGACACCCACAACTTTTGCTTTCCAGTTTTTGCAACTAAAAAGGACGCACATATCAAAGCATCAAGAACACGACTTAAAGTGACAAAAATCCTTCTAAAAAGGGTCAAAAACACGACTAATTTAACAAATGAAGGTATTCACATGTATTTTTTACTTTCCAAAAAAAAAAAAAAAAAAAAAAACTATGACAAGATGTACAGGAATGGTTAGTGTTATTTATAAAATACTTTCCGTGCACGCCCAGGTGATTCTGCGTAAGTGCACGAACGTTGGTCTTGGTACAACGGCAACACGTATGAGGACAAACTACATCTCACATGCTATATTTATTTATTTTAATTTAATTTATTTATTGAACAGGACCACACACAATGACATTCTGCTCGAGGGCAAATATGCACCAGATTGTAGCTATGCAAGCTAATTTCCATCTGCAGTCCTAGGTCTTTTATCTTGAAACCTAAATCAAAGTTAAATATGAGCTTAAAAATGGTTAAAAAATGTAACTGCAAATAAACCAGAGCAAACAAATCAGAGCAGAGAAATAGAAACAGCATGATTTTTGTGTTTGGAAAGTCTGGAAAGATTAAACATTATTAAACTTTCTCGAAAAACTGCTAACGACTAGCATGACTGACTCATGCTGCGTTCACGTGGTCCTCGGGAAAATGTTTTTCCGAAATACACATGAACGCTTGCACAAGTCGGAAAAGAACTTGGGAGCTCAAGTCAAAAGCTACTCCCCACTTTAACCCCTGACGTCACCTGCCGCATGGAGACGGCCGAAAACCAGCCGATTTATCAAATGATCCTTTTCATTTGAGGCAGAAAAATCTTACTGTTAGCTCTATTAAACTCTGTTAACTCAATGAACGCCAACAAATCCTAACCACGTCATCTCAGAAACCCGAGCACCCGAGGACCACATGAACGCAGCACAGAATTCGCCAAATGACTCAAATTGGGGAATGACAAGGATTTATTAAAAAAAGAAAAATGACAAAAATTCTACAGCTCTATAAAAAGAAAAGATCCCAAACGTTCGTCTTCCATCAAATCTCTGAAAGCAGCGTGTTTGTGCAGCGACTCAGAGTACGGAGCGGCTTAGCATAATCAGGATCTACTTTTGTTATGAGAGGTAGAAGGAGGGATAAATATTGTGGGCGGTAGTCAACACTGTAACCATGGAGACGACTGGTATCTATTAAAATTGTACAAAACAATCCTCTGCAAGACCTGAAGGTTTTACAATCAATAAAGCCCTATTATTCATTATGTTTCACTCTCAGACTTGACCCAGGTAAAAATAACATCCAGTTCTTATCTTGTTTTAGACTTTGTTTCATATTTTGTGTACGATAAGATCATTTATGTGAAGAAATAAGAAGCTGTAATGTTATATTTGTTTTGCTTTGCTTTATTGTACTTTATGCTACACATTTTCATCGTTTTTCGTGAAAGAATCTTGCATTTAAACCTTGGAAGCTGCTAATTATATTCATTTATTAGATCAGATTATTACATTGCTTTTTGGTGAGTTAGTGCCACAGATTTGAAACTCTTTTCTCGATAAATTTGTGATATTTTGCCTGCACCTTATTCCATTTTTACAAACATTTCATTTTCAGAACCGCATAACCAGGATAATCAGCTATTTAAATGCAGACTCTATTTACTGTATAATCTTTATCATTTACGGAGGCAATGGCAGCCGCTAAATGTCAGGCTTGTCATTTTTGCCAAACCCGGAAGGAAACATGGAACCAATATTCATATTTCTTGTTTTTTCAGAAGTCTCATCGATACACTGATTAATAAATTATATTTGAAATGTCAAAAACACAACAGCAAACATTTTGTGTGTTTAATTTATTACCTGTACTACAATTACTATTAAATCTCAGTTTCTACAACTCTTATTATTTATGTATTTAAATGATTAGCTTTTGGATTAGCTTTCATGCTAAACTGTCCAGAAAGATGTCAGTTTAGATTCAATCAACTTTCATCTAGATGTATTTTATTATTATTTATTATTTCAAAGGATGTTTTACATTTGTGAAGTTGCAGTTTGTGGAGAAATTTAGAAAAATAAAAGTTTAAAATGACAGAAAGTTAAAAAGCTTAAAGTCAATAAGTGTTAAAACGAAATCCCTCTGTGATGTCATCAAAAAGCGACATGCCATTGGAAATGTAGCGACAATTTAAACGTAACTGACCATTTTTTTCTGACAGTTAAAAACATCATTCACTAAATTAAAGGTGTTATCAGGTATTATTTATTGTCAAATCAGAACTAGTGTGTAATTGATATGAACGTAATGGTTGCTAGGTAACAGTTGTGAAATTACCTCTATGTCACATACGTTGCTCAGGTCCAACCAGGAAGTAACATTTAAACATTATGAAAACTGTCAAACTGGGGACAAATGAGTAAAATGTTTGGTAGCATCTTAAATATAATCATGTTCACTACATTTTAGCGAATTGTGTTGTTTAATCTGTCATATAGACTTTAAAGCCACTGTAGGCTACCTGATTTATACAGTCATAAAAAGGTGAAAACTCCTGCAAGTTCATTTTAGTGTTCATTTTCAGGGCTTCACAGTCACTCCTCCACCTAATTCTTCAACACTATGAGTTTTAGGGATGCACGTTTTCAAGTTTTCTCTTAAACCAATCGTAGGAGCCCTTTACGGTCAATAATCGATTAACAGGTAGCATCAACACAGCACTTTTTTGTTGTTTTTTTACTGTACGAGTCAAAACAGCAATACTTCAGCAAATGCAGAGCCGCACAACAGCAACAGGTCTGCACAAAACTGCACAAAACAGTTGAATCAAAGCTCCTGTAAACGCTGCTTTGACACACGGTTGTAGAGATAATGAATCGAGAACACTTTTTTTTAAGAGTCACGTTGTAAAGTTGCTTATTAAACATTATCTGCGTACCTTTAGCTTGTGCACGTAAAAGATCGATAGTTTTCCATCTGAGATTAATATTACTTCATAAATACTGCAGTGTCTCAGGTTTGCTCCGTCTTTAGGTGATAAATCCACTAATTTGATGTTGTTTACGAACTTGTTTCTTCTCTCAGAGACGTCACTTTTGCATGAGGTGCACCCTCTGGTAGCGCAAAAGTGTATTACAACATAGTAAATGAGGCAAAATATTACACTTGCCAGTTAAGCGGGCAAGATGTCTTCTCTTAAGCGTTCAGTCACGGTTAATTGGCTAATTGTTTAACCCTGAACACCCCTAATGACTTTATAAGCACATTTCACAACCTGACAGGGCAAAATGGACAACTAGCAAGCTAACAGCACTCCAGCATTACCTCCAGTGTTCCCTGATAACTTTTCATAGGAAATTGTAGCAAAACAGGGCATCTACTGCATGAAAACAATGGAAAAAACACTCTAGAAAACTCGCTTTGTGCCACAGAATATGTGCGTGTTTTTGTTTTTTATTTAATGATTTAACAGCCCAAAACCCGCAGAACTTGTTGCGTGGCAGTATTATCCACTGCAGAGCTCCTCTACTGACACAGACCTGCCCTTCTTCTCAAACAGAAGCTCCACAGAGCACGGATGGCTCAGGATATGAGGATCTGTCACTGAAATTCAGGACTTTCATAAGTTTATTCTGAAATCCCCGCGAACAATATTTATGACCCACAGCAGCTCTAAAAACCCACCCAATTCCACTATTAATCACTTTTGCTACCTCCAATTCATTCACGCTGATGGGGCTATTTCCGGTGTTTCAAACATCCTTAAAGTGCTCAGATTGTGACCCGTTAGTGAGTTATATTCATCAGATTTGTGTGAAAAGCATTACTTGACCAGAAAAGTCAACAACAAGGTGAGACAATAAAGAGGAATCGGGATAATTTCATGGAGCAACAAGTTAGCAATTGATAAAACTGTTTTAAAGTTAGATGCACACAGAGCAATATAGGTTTATAACTTTATGAAAAACATCAGGTACATCACCTTTAACAATTCTTTAACATATTTTTTCCTGTAATATCTACTTTACTCAAATCCATATAAAGGAAAATTGCTCTTGACTCTGTATGTGCTGTTTTTACACAATGTTTCTAATTTTTCTTTTTCTCGTGATACTGTATCTGCTGTGTGTGCCCTTTTGAAAAGCAAACACCTCTGTCAAACACCTAAAAGTAGGTCCAGTACATCCGAGTAATGCTTCAAAGCACATGTAGCATTATGGTTATAGTGACCTAGTTCAGAGCACAAAACGCTGCGGGCTTGTGCTGCCTTCACTGTCCTCTCCCAGGGGAGGATTTGTCAGCGTTTGTTAGGGTCATTTTGACTGTGAGCAATCTGTGCACACCACGGGCTGTCCATAAACGCAGCGTCCACACAAATGAGTCAGGTAATGAAACAATAAAAGCTTTACGGCATTGACTATTGGGATACTCATGAAAACAATAATAATGTAACTGTTTACATTACTATTGTTTTCATAAGTGTCTCAAAGTACAATTTTTGAATATTTTCTAGGTTTATTTTGGGGGTGATTCAAAAACATGTCCAGGGTGGTTCAGACGATGTGAAAATATGACACACTTTTATTCTATAGATAAACAAATAATACATAATTTGTTGACCCTTCATAAATCAAACCATGTTACCTTTATCCATGTGTGCGTGTTTAGCCAAAGCAAATAAATAAACATTATTTAACATTTATACGTAAAGTATTTTTATGGAAAAAGATTACATCATATAGAGTCCAAAATTATGTTTATGTGTTGTCCAAAATCAGGGTTATTCTGGACTTCCCATCTGCTCCACAATGTGCTGGACAGCTGCAAGAGCTCGTTCCACGCAGAGCCACTGTCAAAGCCTCTTTGTAGAGACGTTGTCCAATACTTAGTACTGGGAAAACTGTAGATGACCATGTAAATACATCTGTTGTGAGGATCCAACAAGTTAAAGCTAAAGTTAAAGCTGGGGTACCTGATTTCCACAAAGTAAAGGAGGAAGTGGGAATAAAATCTGCCGTACTAGCTCCTAGCTCTCACAAACCCTGTGGTACATTGTTAATATCCACATGCAGTAATTGTAGGCATTTCCACCGTTTTTAGAAGCGCTTTTTTCAGACAGTGAAGTGAAATTCTGGTGAACCACCCAAGCTCAGCCAATCAAAGGGCCGCATGCAGCCTGACGGGAAATAAAATACTTCATTATTACATGGAGACAGTGTGCAGCGCCCTCATTTTTATCACAAAGTCCTGCTTTTACAATTTACTCTGGGGGAAAACACAACATTTTTTACTTGACAATAAAAAGGCAGGTAATGCAGCGTTAAGTAAAGATGTAAATGTGTGCTGTTTTTACTGGGGATTTACATATCAGTAACGGAGATCATTTCCCCTTGGCGATGAATAAAAGTAAGTCTGATTCAGAGAAATTGACTTGCTATTAATCATTTGTCTAGACATCGTAATGGGTCATATTGTTCAAAACACAGGCCCCATGCGACCTGTGATTCATAAATAGAATAAATATTTGTTATGAGATCCAGAACCATTTTTATTTCCTGACTTATTCGTTATTGACCTGCAGGAAATAGCTGAAAGTGAACATTCAATTTGTCTTGTTGTATTGTGTCTGGGACTTCTCTTCTCCACAGGGACGGGCTCCCGGGCAGCAGCCGCACACGGTACATGTGTGAGATCAATGTACAGCGGATTAGGAGCACACAAGAGGACACTGGCTGCTTTTGTAAGCCGGGTTAGTCACTACATGGCTGAAAGATCAACAACAACACCTGACCTTCACACCAAGTCAGGTTTAAGCGCCTTTTACAATAGAGTTTGTTTTTATCTCAAGAATCTACACTTGTGTTGAGGCGCTGTAGCAATCAGGGTCTACTTTGCCTTGAGGGAAAAAAAAATCAACAAAACATGGTCCTGGTGGAGGTAGTTGTCGCTAAAAGATCTGTGCTGTAATTTGATTTGTCTGTAAAAGAAGTGTGTGGATCTTTGAGCACGTAACTGGATCTGTGCGCGTACGATTCAGGCTGTGCGTGCGTGACTGGATCCATGTGTGTGTAACTCAATACGATTTCATTAGCAGCTCTGCAAGATTCAGCTTTGGGCAAAAGATGCGGAAAAACCTAAGCAGGGCAGAAATGTCGCAAAAGTTGTGTGTGTCCAATGAGAGCTGTATGTGTAGGACACGCAGGAGTCACGTGTCGAGTTACGGCAGATTTAAACTCAGGCAATACGCGCTTGGCTTGTGTTTTGGGTCAGTGTAAAGCCGGGTGTCGACTGCATCCATCTGCGACTCAAGAGTTTTAATTGTGGAAATAATCTTGAGTTTTAATTGCGGCTTGTGTAAAATTGTGGCTCGTAGGTCTCAAGAGAGAGACGGGACAAAGACTAAACTTCGAGCTGTTGCCGTAGAGTGAGCCCTCTCGTCGCTGCGTCTACCATCAGTCTTTGTCAGAAAGGTAAACACAAGCGCACCGCAATGCAACAGCAGCGGACCTTCGCCGCAAACAGGACTTTATCTTCCCATTTTTATTTCTAGCTAGCATGTTGCGCTAACCTCCGCTAACAAGCACAACTTCTACGACTTCATCACATGGAGCATGATATTCACTAAAATAAACGTTAGCCATGCCTATAATCGATCATGTAACAATCGCACACTGTGACTGTGTTGTGTCTTACAAATTGTAATTCATCACATCTTATGAATGAATGAAGTGTGATCCATTAATCTTATAAAATGAATAAACCTGTGCTGTGGAGACTCGGCTTAACAGGGGGCATCGATTTTAATCACTTGGTCCCAGAGCGCACCCACCTCACGCTCTGCACACACACCACATGGATTGAGTTATACACACACAGACTGAGTTAGGCGCAGAGTTACACACTGCCGGACTGAGATACGTTCACATGGATTGAGTTATGCATGCCTCGGCTCTAGCTACACACACACGATTGAGTTACGGAGTCACACATGGAGTTACGTACACATGTATTGTGTTACACCCGCACAGATTGAATTACACACACACTGATTGAGTTATTATGCCTGGATTAAGTGAATCACACACAGATCAAGTTATTACTAATTTAAGTACAGTACAACTCTTTTTGCAACAATATTAGCTTCTTAAATATGAAGAAAGAAACTAAAAAGCTACTATCTGATATAGCTTGTTTTTCAGAGTTCAGACCAGAGAACCAAGATTTGTCTGTTCAACACCAAGCTGTACATAAATTGTTTGCTACTGCTTTAGACTCTAGACCAGGTATTGGCAAGTTTTTGACTCAAGGGCCACGTTGGATTTTTACACTTTGGATGTTGTAACTACAGTATATTACACACACACTATTAAACATAGACTTAATGCCTAAAATACACAAAAAAGTACAAAAGAATAGCAAAAATCATTACCTCTATTTATTTTAGTGGGAGCAGTACCGTTGGTCACTCTTTTTAGCCATGCATCAGTGTGGTGTTATTCTAGTGGTGGCTGTTCTCAAAACTGATCTTAAGTGTCCGTCTGTCCTCAGGATCTGTGGTGTTCTTTGTTTCAATGTTCATCACGCTGAATGTTTGTCACAAACACAGGTAGAACACCACACACATCTTTTGTGCCGTGTCCTTGAGGTTTGGAAAATGTCCCTCTGTTAAAGACTGTTTGAGTCTAACAGAGTTGAATGTCTCCTTTAACCACTGCTTATTATTTGTGAAAAAACGGTTCTTGTTGTTTTTGGACTGCGCCCTCTGTTGGAATCTCCACGCATCAATTATCGTATACTTCTTTTGACGAAAAGGAATGGGGAAATAACGCCATCAAGTCAAACGATCAAGCAACTGTGGTCTGAGACAACTATAAAATGACAAATGCGCCATACTTAACTCTTAAAATATTATTAAGTGCTTTGCGGGCCAGATCAAAACGCCACAAGGTACACATGTGGCCCCCGGGCCTTAGTTTGCCCCCTCTGCTCTAGACCTAAGGAGAATAGCTGAAAACTTCAACTCAGACTGGCATGAAAAAGTTGTGGTTGATCTCAGTTGAACTCCTGAAACACTGTAAAAATGTGCCTCATTCAGAACCACAGACAGCTCCCGGTGCTGAAGTCCACAGTTTCATGGTGTTTTCTCCACTATTCAATCAGGGCTTGAACTGTGGTCGCTCTGCTGTGCATTGAACTGTAGAGCCCTTTTAATCCAGACACACTTCTCCTTCACTGCCAGACCACAGCATTTCACAAGGAGAGGCTAAAACCACCAGAACAGGCTCAATCAGCGAGGGGCAGGTTGGCTCAGAGTACAGTTTTCACTCAAGTCCCGGGGAGTAACAGTCACGCTTAAACTCTTCACCTGCGCAAAAGGGACTCTTGTGTGGAGTCCTGCTGGTCTTTTCCAGTTTGTTAGGTCTGTGTGAAGGGAATATGTATCAAATAACAAGCAAAGAGCAGTTAAAATGAGATTCCACAACCTTGTTGACTTTAAATTCCTAAACGGTCTGCCATTAACGACTATTTACTGCTGCTACTGACAAGTGTTTAAATCTATAGTCAACGTTTGAACAAATTGGAGCCCACATCTGAATTGTATAAGCGACCCACACATATCATTTCAAGGCAAAGAATTTTTTTTTAATTCTTTAGCATTGATTCTTTGGAAATGGAAAAGCCGCTTTTTGAGTGTTCTATCAAGTTATTCTTGTTGCATTGTGTCTGAAACACATCAAAAACAATGGGTAACGCTTTAGAATAACTCCCCTTATTCATGCCTTAGTAAAGCATTAACAAAGTAATTTATTAACTACTATTAACTAGTTTATTAAGCATGATTCAGGATTAGTAACTACTTAATTAAGGTTACGGTTAGGGCTAGGAATTTGTGTTAGAGTGTTAGTCAATAAATTCTTTGTTCACTACTAATTAAGTCTTTATTCATGCTTTACTAAGGCAGGCATAAGAGGAGTTATTCTAAAGTGTTACCAAACAATGTTCTAAAGCAGAAAATAAAGTTTTTTGACTCTTTGAATTGTGTGTGGTGTTGTTCATATTTCATTCACATATTTTAGTAATAGTCTATTCATTTATAACACTTCTGAGACTTCTGAATGCTTGACAAACCCCTCAAACCCAACCAGCTCTCGTTTACACATATTTAATTAACATGCACTTTATTTTCCACAGATTTAAAATAGATGTTTTAATTCTGTGATATGTTGCAAAGTTTTGAAATTGCTCGTCTCTTCAACTCTTTCTGATCTGTAGCAATAAATCATGACGTACTTATTTGTTTGTGAATTCTTAACGGCTTGTTCTGCCGATAACTTCTAAAGGTGATTAATTTCAGCAGACAAAAAAGTATGATTTATCCTTGCAGACTGTGAATTTTAAGTAAATCGATCATTCTAGGTGGGCGAGAGAGACAGAAGGTCTACTAGCTACATCTCTTATGCAAATCGCTAACTCAAGACGCCATATTTCCTTCTACAACCCACATCTGTGCTTCAGAACCTCTCCAATAATATTCAAATATGATATAATCCATGTTCCCTGCAAACCCTACAGAGATAACCTCCAACAAATACAACAATACACTCAGCTAGCAAAGTACATCGTAGCCGTAGCACATTTAGCCATTAGCGCTACGTGGATTTCCTTATCTCGCCCAAACACTTCTGCCCCATTGATTCCTGCTACATTAGCTACTCCGGGGGGATTTTCACACAAAGTAACACGTATAAAGGTATTCGCTGAGCACACGGTTAGCATTTGAAGCATTTGAAGCGGAATCTTGTTTTTATTCCCCAGGACCAGAGCAGGTTAGAGAGGGAAATGTTAATGCGCAGCTTGTAGCGTTTGGAGCTAGCATCCATTAGAAGTTGAGAGAAAATGGGTGTTTTTAGAGAGTCAAACAAAACAGGGTACACGGGCTGCAGCTAACGATTATTTTGGTAATCGATTAGTCCAGCGATTATTCTTTTTCTTATTCTTTTCAATTAAGTGATTGATTGATTGGAACGGGAATGGACTGAGAATATGAGATTTGTACTCAATTTAAGGGGGAAAAAAAGCCTTTTGATGACGTAGTAAATATATAAGTATTTTAATCAAAAACACGCTATTTACATGTTTCCTGTGTTCGTTTTGCACGATTCCTGCTCTGTCGAAGTAATAAAACCTGCTCTTTCAGCACAGAGAATGTTTTGGAGTCAGGGTATAGACAAGTTAAACATTATTGAAGATGAGACACTACAGGCAAAAACCCCTTTTTAAATTAATTTTTTGGTTTTTTTGGTCAGTTTGCTCTCTCAACATATCCGCTTTCATGTGGAAATGACAAGCTTGTCCAATCTGCTCCAAAAGATGTTTTATTCTTTCATTGAATCCACTTCATCCATAGATTTCTCTGGGACATTGTAAGTCCAAAGGCCATTTTCTTAAGATGCATTTTTCTCCCCCAGAGACGTAAAGATCAGCCGTAAGGTAGATCCCACACACCAAGCTTTTCAATCTTGGACTCAACAAGATTTTGAAGAAACATACTGAAGGTTTTTTTGATATCTAACTCTAAAAATGATTTATTGAACTGTTAAGTCAAAACAACAAGGTAAAATTGGAATTTTCAGGATAATTTTCAGCAAATCTTGTTTACTCAAAAACTAAATAAGAAATCAGAACTCCCCTCTGTAAAATGTTTTGTAACTAAAATGTGTACAGAATGAACCAAGACATTTAAACCTGGTTCTGTCAATTTTTCAGATTTAAATGCCCCAAATGTGTGCAATCTTGGCCGTTTTCACACATAAAATGCGTTATTTCTACATGAAAACTTTACATGATGAAAAACTTGTAATATTCTTTTTTTCTTAAATTTCTGTGCGTAAACTACAAGAGAAAGATTTTTAAAAGATTTCCCAATTCACCTGCAGTGTCTCGCCTTAATTAGTCGACAACCACTTCTGTAATCGATTAGTTGCGATTCATCGTTTAGCTTGTCCCGGCTCCAGGCACTTGCTCTTTTCAATGTTGTGCTCTGTTTAAACCTGTTGCTGTCGCTGCTCTGCGTTTGCTCTCGTAATGCACTGACTTGTCCGGTAACAAAAAGTACAACAAAAAAGCGCTGTGTTAACGCTACCGATTATTGACCGCGAAGGCTGCATCGACCGGTTTAGGTTTAAGATGGTAGAAATATAATACCAGAAGGATTACTCAAATATAAATGAATCAAACTGAACTTATCTCCCAATACATTTTCCAGCAAAACAACACCAACTGCCATATTGTGATTAGTCCATTTTCAGTAGCTTTTTATGACCCAAATTTCCAACTTACATTGACATATGAAAGCCATTAAGACATTTTCCGACAACAGATGCTCAAATATTGGGCTAAATCAAACTGTTTTTCTGTGCTGAAACGCCCTGGATGTAAATTGGGTTATTGACTAAAGAGTAAACACAGGCGGCCTTCTGTTACACAAGAGAGTCAACATCCACCCAGTGTAGAGTCAGAAGCTAGCTACGGTTTGGTAGATTCTGTCCATAAATAATCCATCCATCAAATACTCCAACGGCAGATACAAATACTTTGTTACGGTCATTAAATTACACTTTTAAGAAGCTTGACAACTGTGAAAATATTAGCTGTGATCCTTTGGTTGTTTGGTCGATTTGTCGGTCGATGGTATCTTAGTCGACCAAGACTTTTTATTAGTCGACAAATCAGTTTATTTATATTCGATTCTTATAATATGATGGATATGGCAAAAACGAGAAGATATGAAGTGGGTTAGCAGAAGATGTTGGAGTCTTAACGTATAAATACACTGTCTCCTTGTATTTTTCTGTGTAAATAGTTTGGTTTAGATCCTTGACAGTTTTGAGGGGCTCGTATTTAGTTGACTAAGAATTTAATAACATTGCATTTACTAACAAAATATTCAGTTACCACCTGGAAAAACCAACAACAATGCGCTGTTGCTGTTATGCCATTGGAGACTATTTAAAAATGTGAAAAATAAATAAAAACACATTTGATGAATTTATACAACATAATACAGTAATCCCAAAGTAATATCTTGAGGAAGGAACTCAGTAATTTCACTTAATACATTTAAAAGTGACTAGAGTAATGTGTATCTCATTACTTTTTCAAAGCAACTTCCCCAACATTGTTCAAGGTTGATAATTTTAGTATTATCCTTTTTTTCTTTTCTTTTTTTTTACATTTTAACAGCGGTATGTCTGGTTGGGCGAACATTTACTGACTGCACCTCCCTCACCTATAGGCCTTCTCCAAGGTAAGTTTACATTTATATATTTTTTTCTTTGTATCATTTCTCTAAATGCATTAAGTGATTAAAAATATATATTTTTATTCACTTTTTTATTTTTATAGTTTTTGTTTTAAATGTCTATAATATTTATTTATTTATTTTTATGTATTTATTTTTTTCAGTTTTTAAGAACATATTAAAAAAACAACAACGAAAGAACACAGAACCTTGAACATGACATAGAAAGAGCGCAAATGGGAGAAAAAAATAAATAAGAGAAAGGTTAAAAAATACATACAAAGAAGCTACTGTTTGTCCCATCTAGCCCTAAGTTTGTCCATTTTCAAATTAAGTCCGAATGTTATTTTTTCCTTTTGTCTAATGTCTATTATGAGGTCTGTCCCGTCTTTGTCGTTGGTTTGGTTTGTGTCATCCATTTATTTGGTGATTGAAAGCCTTCATCTGCAGGCAAGAGCCCACATTGTCCTGAGAAGAAGTTTTTTACATTAAATTTGAAATTTTCTAAATAAGTAACATTTTGGTGGCGCACAGACCTTGAGACTGAATTTAGGTGAGGCGGCACTTAAAACATCAGATAAATGCAACTTTTTTGAACATTTCGCGATCGTGGCTCTTCGATCGGTCTATAATTCAATTATGGGCCACTTGGCAGCCACAGTTTCTCCAGCAGCTAGAATTTCCCTGTGAATCGTTGGCACTTTGACATGGTGTTATATATTTAAAAAAAAACAACGTGATACATTTTTCTAGCAGAATTCTTTCCGAACATGTTTTTTTTTTTAAATATACAATCTTATTGTCAAACAATACCGTCGCTATTACTGTTCTTAAAGGTACTCTATGTAACTTTTCCTGTTTCTGCCAGAAAAGTAACACCTCTAAATATCTGTACTGCTTCCTTGTAAGACTTAAAAACATCTCGCAGTGTAATTCCACGTCAAAACACAAGACGACACATTGCTTTCGAATGGCAGTAGCAGCTGTTACTGTCACCATTGACTGTTATCTGCCCATGCACCTGGAGCCCGCTGAAAGGCCTGGGCATTTGAAACGTGTATAAATCTCCCGGTGCATTGTGGGCGATGGCTTGCTGCTAGTGTCGGAGGAGGTAGATTAAAGACCGACACGTCCCCTGCGCTTTAGTCTGGAGGTCTTTTTTTGACATTGAATAAAACGCGTCGACAGGACATCAATGTAACGCGTCATGTCTGCGTTAAAGGCTGTGTTTTTGATTATTGGTATGTCGACATTTCAGTTTCAGAAATGGCAAAGGCTGATATTAGAAAAGATATGAATTCAGCTGAAAACACAATATATTCAACAATTACATTGACTGAACTGTAGGAAAAGGTTATGGTATTACCTGTCCAATGTTCACAATTGAAAAGCATGCACTATGTAACTTTTCTGACATGCTAAATGTTTGAAGCAGTAGTACCAAATGTCAACTGTGCAAGAGATGCATTAATCAAGACAATGTAAGGATAATGGAACATCGCGATATAATTCCGCGGACTGTGCGGCAGATTTTAGTTGCAAAGTGAATATGACATTGCAGCAAATTACGAACGCTAATGTCCAGAGACACATTAACAGTCATGTTGAGGGAAGCAAAATGATGACAACTGAATACATAATAAAAATCCTTAAAGGAAAACTATTATAAATTATTATGTATTTTTGAGTACCTTTACTTTTCCATTTCATGTTTTGATACAAAAAAAAAACAAAATACTTAATGTTTTTCTTAGCTGTCTCCAGTGATACTTACTGAGTGCATCCAGCCACTAGCGCTTACACATTTTAGTCATGTTATCTCTTTATGAGAATGTGCGACACGGTATTATCAAGCTAGTACGAGCAGTGAATGGAAGAAATGCTAAGAACAAGTCTGGCAATGATTTAAGGACTTAAAACAGCAGAAGATTTTCAGATAAGTGACGTAGATGATCTGAACAAAGGTCCCAGATCGAGGGAGATCTGCAGGAAGTGTTTTTAATGCTTGGAGGGGGGAGGGTTTTCCAATTAGCATTCCCCAAAACAGCGTGAATGCAGCTGAATGCAACTTCAGGTATGTTTTTGAGGATGGAACATTGTTCGAACATGGTTAAAAGCTAAAAAAAAAAAAAAAGTCACTGTAGCAGAATATGAGTCCTTTAAAGTTCTATGCTCTATAATAACACACAGACAGCACACAGCGGTATCATTTTGACCCGAACAGATGCTTTTACAACATATCTGTGCTGAGGCAGAACTGATTTTACTTTCTTACATGGAAAAAATGGGTAAAGCACCTTTAAACAAGTCAAAGATTGGTGCCATTGTTAGTCTAGAGTCATTTATACCGTCAATTATACCATTATCGCAGATTTTCTCTTTTATATCATGATAAAAGTGTTTGGCCATAGTGCCCTGCCAGTAGAGGTGTAACATGATACACCGATATCTGTACTGATACCTTGTCATCAACATTAGCTGGAGGTGTGAAGCTAACTGAAGGTACTATGGACATGTATACGGTATATTAGAAGACACGCTGTTCAGTGCTAATGCTATCGAGGACTTAGCATCTCGGAAAGCCCAGTAAGATTTGAGGGACTCCGGAGCAGCACGATCTATATTAGGCGGGACGCTCCAGTTTCTCCCATCAACTCAAAACATGCACCGTAAACAGGTAAAAAAAAATCCTCCAGCTACGGTAGTTCTGACCAAGCCTAGCACACAGATCTGGAGATGGGTCCCTGGGCGCTGTGCTGTGGCGCCCACTGCTCCTGATGACATGCCCCAGCGGCACTGAAGGATGGGTCAAATGCAGGAGAATTTTTCCTACGGGGACAATAAAAGTGTATCTTAAACTTAACCAATAGCCGACAAGTGTTTGCTTGAATCAATCCATCAACCAATTTTAGGTCAAAACCATAAATAAGACACTGTTAAGTTTGTAAACCTCTTGGTGTTTTATTTTAGATCATAATTAGCATGCAACACTAGCATCTGAGCTAAAGGCTAACTCACTTAAAGTCGAGATTCCTGATGTTGTGCTTGTAGTGACACTAAACATCCCCTTTTACTTTATGTTACTGGTGAGAAGACCAAACAAATGACATAAATATCGTGAAATTGCTTTGCCTCTAGGTTCCACAGTATGGCATTAAAGCCGGATGACTTCAGGTTAGCTTTGTGGCAAACCTCACTCATTTGAATATACGTTTTTCACTGGACGATAGAAGTTTAATGCCATACTGCGGAACAATCCAGGCAAAGCAGTAACAGCTCCATGAAGACAAGCAGATTTGAATTCATTACACAATTATCTACCAGTAGAGAAGGATTTTTTTCTTTATCTCTGTATACAACGCTACTCCTTTAAGTTTCTAAAAGTTGTCCATAGACCAAAAAAATAAAACTCTCTTTGGGACACGCTGACACTCACTTCCGAGGCATGTCAAGTGGACTGTAGTCATCGCATCGACTGGGTTCTTAACAGGCGTGCAGGATTTCTCACCGTGATCATGAACATTTGTCACATTCAACTGTTCGTCACATCGCGTTCCAGTCTTTTATAACCGGCTGTTTCTCCGGCGACAATGTCAATGTGACTTTTTCTTCAGTCTGATTATAGTAACTGGTGTGATGTGTTAGAATTTTACCGTCTAACGTACAACGGAATGGATCTGTTTATTGGTCACAGTTTGAGATCTTGACGTATTTCTATCATGGACCCTTTTTATTTGCAGTTTGTTTCTTCGGTATCAGTTTATAATAACTACACTTATTCATGCCTGAATAAAGCATGAACAAAGACTTAATTCACAATCAACAAATAGTTTATTAAGAATGATTCAGGCTTAGTAACTATTTAACAAATACTCTAACCCTAATTTCTAACCCTAACCTTAATTAAGTAGTTACTAATCCTGAACCATGTTTAATAAATTATATATTCATCATTAATTAAGTGTTTGTTAATACTTTATTGAGGCAAAATAAGATGTAAGTAATATAAAGTGGTACTGTTTCTTCTTTTTTTTTAAATGTTTTTTGCCGGTTTTGTGCTCATGTGTTGTGTTCGACCAGACAGATATGTAACAATGACAGATTTGTAAGAGCAGTTACAACACAGCTGATCCAATGACATGAACAAAAAGGTTTAGATTATGGATTATATTAAACAATAAGTTGCCTTCATGTTTTTGAGTTTGATGTCATATGTCAAAATATTGAAATATCAATATGTGATACAAAATTTGGTAATACAGTGTAGTTATCTTGGGCTTCTGTATCGAGATATCGCAATAAATAATATTTTGTTTAATATTTTTGGCTCTATTAGCAGTTTCACGTTGCCTAAGGGCTTCATTTGTTATACATTTAGGGAATGATACGTTTTTCACATAGTTAATTTTATTTTTTCACTTTTACAACATAAATAAAACAAAGAACGTACTTCTTAAGTGGGACAAGACATCTACAGGGTTCGTACACCTTGTCAAAGAAAAAAAAAGCACTTTCAAGGTATACTTCAAGCACATTTTTATCGACCCCATTATATATTGGTTTCTGTTTCTGTCCTAATATGCACTTTGGCATAAAGAATCACAAGAAATGGCCTTGATAAAATGTGCTTTGTTGGTAATTTGTAGGAAATTTTGGGCAAACCAGAAATAATTCCTGTGTTTAGGGCGTTAAATTTGGGTAAAATGTAAGTACATTTAGTTTTTATTTCTTAAAAATGTCAAATTGAAGACTATTTGCGCTTTTTACTGTCAAATGCGAAGGAGACAGATTGGCAAGTTTAAATTTCACGCATTTTCAAGCATCTATTCCAAAATTCAAGCACTTTTCCAACTTTGGAAACAACGTATAAAAAATCCAAGCGTTTTCAAGCTTTTCAAACACCCGTACGAACCCTACATAACTCGAATTGTATAGTCCAGCATATTTTTTTCACAACAACTCAACGACTCAAATGTCCACCTTCAAATTTAATCCTTTTTTTCCCCAAATGTCAATTATTATTTCAATTCAGTCCTTGGTTGTTGGTTCTATCGTGAAATACTAATCCCAAGGCGGCTCAAAACATGCTTAAAAGCCAATTAAAGCCACAAGAACGTATAATCCGTCCACGTTCAATCCATAGTTCGTGGTTGCGCGGTAGGTTTTGCCTCCGACCCAGGGGTGTGGTACGCGCTGGTTTGGCCTGGGAAGGTTTGTTATCGTCAGTTAGATTGATTTCCATATCAGTATGCAGCGCTGGGACCACTAAAGCGAGCCTCCCCGCCCGCCCCGCGTACCACCAGTGTAATAACAAACGACCACCACTGCCTCTGCCGCAAGGTACAGGGCTGAGGAGGAGTGGGAAGGCAGTCTCAGAGCAGATTTGTGCAAAGGGAAGTGGAATTTTATTAGGATAGAATTGCGCAATAAAATACAACTTTTTTTTTTTTTTTTTTTGCTGTTGCTTGAAACGAGAAAAGATTGAAAAGAGTCGTAAAAGTAAAGCGATCTCCATGCAAATTAGCAAAACAATCAAGGCGCTGCAACTATTTTGTGTTTGTTTTATTATTTTTTGCACATTTTCACAATCTAACTGTAGCTTGAAGACATGATTTGGTTTATGAAAAAAACAAAACAAATATCCCTCAGTTGTAATGTGAGCAGTTTGGGAGGATTACATTAAACGTATCTATCTTCATGGAGAGGACATGATGCTGCAGGCCAAGTTACAAGTCAGATCTGTGGAGAGAGGAGCCCATTCACAGTAAAAATGCATGTTTTTTTCAGATATTTTTGAGCAATTAAAACATCTATGGACAAATGAATGCTAGATAGGTTTAATATTGTAGAATGTAAGTTATTATTTATTGTTTTAACCAAATAAAATGATCAAGCATTTGGAGCTTATTTGGAGATACATTTTTTTGTGAGTCATTTTTGCAATTCTTCTAAATGGATTAAGAATATTCATCTTGTCTTCTTGGTAGAATAATCTACTGCATACCAGACACTAAAGATAAAATGTTTTACCTTGATTGGTTTTGATGGTCCTGTAACTTCCATCTTTGCCATTGTGTGACGCTTCTGACCAAGACTGAAGTTACCATCGAAACATGTCTCTTAAGTAACAATAAATATAGATGAAACAATAAAACTATTCGGCTAAATGTCCCTGCACGGAAATGCCACATGATTCTAGTAAGTAGCAGTAAGTCAGTTCACCAGGGGTGTTCATGGTTGAAGTGTGTATTTTGATTTTAATTGCTGTATTGACACAAGTTATGCATAAAAAAAAATCTAGTTTTACACCAATCAAGTTGTAGTGAAGAACAGTTGAAAAATCTGTTTGAAAAAAACTAACCAATTGACGACACCGATCACATTAGGCAGACTCCGTCCAGATGTTTTGCATAATTTGGTACGTTGGACTCTTCATTTGTTTCATTTTGTCCAGCATCTGTTAAAAGGAAACTCTCAAGCTGCTACAAATATTAGACATAAAAAGAAAGATGTAACCCTCTTGGGAAGAATCAGGGTCAGTTTGTTCTATAAACCCACAAATAAAAATAAATATATAATTTTTTAGTCCCTAAAACTAATTTTTAGTCAAATTAGCTTCAGCTTTGAAAGAGAAATTGTTAAAACCCAACAAATGCCGAAACTAGAGTCAATCCAGCCTCACCTCCAGACACCAGCTTTACTCATTCACATACTAAACTAAGACATTTTAGGTGGACTTTAGACTAAGACTATTTATCTATCTATCCATCTATTATTCTATACATATTTTTAGCAAAACTTGACTTTTCTTATCTTTTCTTTACCTGTATGTTGGTTACATGAGTAGTCCGATCTGTCATAGACACTTAAACCGATTTGCCGATTAACCGTGACTAAACTGAGTGAAGACACGTTGCCCGGGTAACTGGGACGTTTCATCTTTTATCTCGTTTACAATGTTGTAATACACAATTGCGCCACAAGAGGGCGAGCACCTCATGCAACTGTGACGTCTGAGTGAAAACAAGAGCATGGACAACTCAAAAATCCAAGCAAACCTAGGGTTTATTTAACTTGGATTTCACGTTGGTGGAGAAAACAGACAGCTTTCTGCCTCAGATGGAAAACTGTTGATATTTTACCTGAACAAGCTGAAGTAAACGGCTAATGTTAACGACATTACAGCGAGATTTTTCTTTAAAAAACAAAAGAGTGCTTTATTCAGAGTTCGTATTCCTTTTCACAGATAAAATTAAAGCACTTTTCAAGCACCTTCAAGGTAGTGTCGCAGGTAATTTCCAGCACCTTTATACTTAACTCAGCCCCAACGAACCAGTATTTTTTGCATTCACGCCAGTAACAAATTTGTAAATATATATCTCAACAGTGGTTTCTGGAATTAGCAAAATAATGTATTATGTTTCTCTCCCACTATAGACATGTTGAGAATGTGCAAATGAGTGGAAGTATCTGAAGAAATGGGCTTAGTAAAGTGTGCATTTGTTGGAAATTTTGGGCAAATTTGAAGTAATTTCCTGTATTTTAGAGCATTTTAGAAAGTTGCATAAATTAGCACACAACTCAATATGAAAACACAAGCACATTCACTGAGTCGGAGTCAGCTACCCACTTCCCAGCGACAAACAAACATCGGTGTCGTGAGAAAAAATGCTGCCTCCGTTCAAGTAAACTCAAGAAATGATTCAGAAAGGTCGCATACAACGACACAAACTCCAGCACAGATTTAGACTGTTAATGCTCTTTACTGTCAAAATGTGTAGGATACAAATTAGAAAGTTTAAATTGCAAGCATTTTCAGGCACTTTTTCCTAAATTCAAGCACTTTCCCAACCTTGAAAACAAAAGCGTTTTGAGGATTTCAAGCCCTCGTTCAGCCGCATTGTGCACAGTTCAAAGACAACAAAAAAGGACTGTGTTAACACAACCGGTTAACCAATTATTGACAGCCAGGAGCTCCAACGATCGGTTTAAAACATTAATAGGGCTGGGCGATATGGCAAAAAATTATTAGCACGATTTTCTTGGGGCCAGATCATGTTTTCCATTTTATTACGATTAGTGTTCACTTTGACAATGGAGCTGCACAATTTAGGACAAACATCTAATTGTGATTCTTCTGACCAGTGCGATTGTGGGTGGATTGGTGTTTTATGTTTTAATAATAGGATTCTGTTCAAATTCACATTTTAAACACAATTTAGTTGCGTTTTCGACACATTCAGTTGTGTTTGTCATATTTAAATGCAACCTTTGCCACTTATGGTTGCGCCTTTGCCGTTTTTAGTTACGTTTTGGTGCATTGAGTCGTGTTTGTTGTTTGTTGGTGCGTTTTGGAGCTTTTGAACACATTTTTATTGCTTCTGTTTCAGAACATGCTTGTACAAATCCAAAGTACAGTGTTAGCAGTTTTTATCCAAATTTATGCAAGCCATTTTCTTGTTTGTGGAAGACATAATTTCAGCCTTTGCGATTTGCTAATTGCATCCATTAAAATTGTGATTTTGTGTGGATTTGGTTGAATTGTGCAGCTCTGGCCTTTCAGATAAATAAAAGTCATCTGCTCAGAGGCTTCAGAACAGACGGCTGCATTGAAGAGACAAACAATGAATCACGATACGACAATTTCACAAAAATAGCAGATTGTCACAGGGACAAGCTCACGATTCAGTTTTTACCACCACATCGCCCAGCCCTAATCCTTAGAATTAACATCAAAAAATGGCATTGGAATTGTGTGTATGTATCAGTGGTCCGCTGCAACTGCTACAACTACAGTTAAGATTTCATAAATAAAATAAATAAAAAGAGCAAAGGACAGACAGCCTGCTTCATTCACATAAACACTGGACCATTATATTCAACACACTCCAAGCAGCAGCCGCAGTTCAGACAAGAGCAGGGTCCAGCTGCTTTAAGAAAACCTGAGATATGAAGCTGCTACTGAAACGCCTGCAAAAAACATCTTATATACCACAGGATTGTAACAAAAGAAAATCCTGCTTAATAAAAACAGATTAAAGATAATGCTTTGCCTATTGAAGAAAAAAGCATTTACATCTGTTTGAGACGAAGACGGACTGTAAACAAAGCAAAGGTACAAAGAGAAAACGTGACAAGCATATCTAACCTTGCCAGTGCAGACTTTTCCCTTTGAAAGACAATAAACCAAGAGATGTACTTACTTTGCTGACATGTTTCGGGTGCTATCTGCGAGCGGACAGCAGCCGAAACATGTCAACGAGGTAACTATAGCTCCTAGTTTATTGGGAAAAGAATCTCAATTTGTGGATATGACAGCAAAGCAAGAAATGTATGTTGTCAGAGTAGACATTTCCTATGCTTTAAAAATGTTACAGAAATGTATTTTGCTGTCTGGACTTCAGCTGAATCAGGAATATACTTTCACCACATCAAAACTGGGACTGAATAAGAACTAGAACAGGACCAAACCAAGTCCATATCAGGATAAAAATGTTCAATTTAAGACCAAATAAAAAAAGGGTCAGTGATCTTAGTCATTGATACTCAAGCCACGTTTCCATAGGACCTGTACAGAGCAGAGCAGTGATTAGATAAGAACGAACAAGAGAGAATGCAGACTGAGGTGAGAACATACGACAAAAGGCAGAGCCAGTCTGGGTGTCCAGGTCTAGTCAAAACACGGCTTTAAACAACTGAACTTAAACAACTGAGTTTCAGAACCATCATAATCTATAACGTGTTCCTTCCAACAGATTTCAACAAAATGTAAGCAAGGAAGAACGAATTACCTTCCGTGTGTGCAGGAGTGTACGATATATCTTCGTCACAATAATATCATAAATATTGTGCTACAGTGACTTTTTGAACTTTAAACCATGTTCTAACAATGTTCCATCATCAAAAACACACCGGAATTAGCATTCAGTTGCATTCACGCTGTTTTGAGGAACGTTTATCAGAAAATCCTCCCCCCTCCGAGCATCAAACACACGTCCTGCTAAACGTCCTGGTTCCGGGACATATTTTCAACTTCATACGTCACGTATCTGAGAATCGTTTGCTGTTTTTAGTCCTTAAATCATCGCTAAACTCGTTCTGAGCATTTCCATTGTCTAAACACCATAACTGCAGCAGCAAATCCGCATAATGACATCTTTTCAGTGCTAACTTCACTAGATTGTACATTGTGCTGGTGCCATCTGCTGGCTGGATGCACTCAGTAGGTGTAATTTCATAGTGACTGATAACACAGATCATAGAATGAATAAGAAGCTCTTTTTTTGTTATAAAACATGAGATGGCAATTTAAGGCACTCAAGAGCATGTGTAGCAGGCTAACAACAATATGAAAAATGCAGAATATTTTTATTTTTTCCTTTAATTGTTGCGATATGCAAAATTAGACTATCGAGTATTTAACAGAGAATTAGTTAGTGTAACAACGACAGTAGGGTTTTCCGAGTATTGCAGTGTAGTAGCCCAGAAGATATCAGCTCAGTGGCACAGGGAATGGGACAGAGAAAAGAGAGGGATACATCATTATTCCATCCAAAAGAGTGACAAAGGGGGGGGGACATCTCCTGGGGAAGAAGCAGAGCAGAGCAGGTCATTTACACCAGATTAAGACTGGGCCACTCTGGCCGGGCTCCTGACCTGGCTCTGATCGGAAAGAGGACGAATGGGCTCTGTTCATGTGGGAAAGAGAAGACAGTCAAACATGTCCTCATCAAGTGAGTCCTCTACAAGGAAGAAAGAAGTCGTCTGAAGAAGAAGAAGTCTACTGGCTCCGGATTCGCACAGTAAAGAAGTTATCGCGGTAGTTATTCATTTTGTTTATAACTCAGAACTCCATCTAAGGATTTGAGTTGACTCCCTACTGCAGTACTTAAAACAACCTGTGAAAGGCAGCAATACACCAGGAGGCGTCTAGTCTGCCGAAAACGCACACGAAGAAGAGTATTTCACTTTTTAGAATCTGACGAAAGAAACTCTGACGGAGCAGATGAAAAATTGTGCAGTGTTATCTTATAAACAAGTGTTTAAACTACTTTTGACAATGTAATAGTTTGGTTTTAATGTAAACATTAAAGCTAAAACCACTGCGTTTCTGCCGGGGGGCGGAGATTCAGCTTGCAGTCCAGTTTATAATAATCCAATAATAAATAAATAAATCAGGAAAGTTTTAGTGATTGCAACAATATCGCAGGAAGATCATTATTGAGATATTCATAAAAAACCCTACATGTGTATACATTGCTAAAATGAGTGTGTTAATGGGTGGATGGTTCTTCAAGTGCTTGATGTCCCCAACAGAGACTGGAAAGCACTGTAAAGTGGTAGATAAGATCATTTTTGTACAATATGCAGAACTTGTATCTAACTTTTTAACCCAAACACGTTGAAAAGCTAGTCACGTAGCAACCTCAGCATTCCCCGGGACATTAGCTGTTTTGTTTACCCGAGTCAAGGAGATCTGACCCAAACTACAGCGACTCCAAACCTGCTATAACTTTACTGCTTCTCGCCGAAAGAAAGAAAGAAAAATGCATTTGAATAACCCTTGAGCATTGCTATGGTAAAGTATAAACATCTAAATATAGTGAAGGAAAAAGCAAGCATTATATGGTGACTTTAATTAATTGCCTTGAAAAGGAGACAGAATAGTAGTTGCCATAGTATCTAAAGCAGTGATTGAAGAAAGAAAAACAACCTTGCACCTACATAAGAAAATAGCATTTAAATCAATAGCATACCAGCAGTACATGAGAATATAGACATTTAAATGACCGCAAAAACACTACAGTTCAAAGTATTCTTCTGAAAGTTCTGAAATGCATTCTTGAAAATACTAAAAATGCAAACTGGGAAATAGATGGGGAAAATGTGCAACTCAAATTTGTCGACACCAGAAAGAAAATTGAATTATCTGAAGCAATTCAAATAAACAACTGTGGCCCTGGAACTTGTTCTAGGTTTGGCAAACATTTCCTCTCGCTTGTGTGACAAAATTGGACAACTTTCTGAGTTTTTAGACTTGTGAAAATGCAGTTGTTCAGTAACACTAACAACTACATCTTAATTAGTAAAGCATGAACAAAGACTTAATTCACAATCAACAATTAGTTTATAACAATAATTCAAATTTAGTAACTACTCAACTAATACCCCAACACCAACTCCTCATTTAAATACTTACTAAATGTGAATAATTCTTAATAAACTATTTATTCATTATGGATTAAAGCCGGGGTACCAGGCTTTGTTTGGGGTAAATTAATAAAATCTGTGTTTTCCACCAAAGAGTATCTTATAAAAGCAGCACTTTGTGACAAAAAGGTGATCACTGCATGCTGTCTACATGCAATGACAAAGTATTTTCTTTCTCGTCAAACAAGAAATACCAGTGCTCTGATTGGCTGTGCTTCGGTGGTCCACCCCAGTTTCACTTTGTCGTGGGGAAAAAATGGCTTTAAAGCTCTGCATGGCACGAATATTAATGTATGTGAGAATTAACGATGTTCCAGGGTTTGTGTGAGCTGGGGACGAGTCAAACAGATTTAAAACCTGCTTCTGGTTTTGTATAATGAAAGCTTTAAGTCTGTGTTTATGCTTATTGAGACTAATTACGGTGAGGTTATTACTAAGTGGTACAATTTTCTTTTTGTTTGTTTTGTTCTGCATTAAGAAATATGCCTGGAGTTGTGTTTTGTTTCATACCTGTTTGGGTGAACCTACATGGCCCCAAACACCACCTTTACAACATTACGTTGTTGTACAGTAAATACTCCAACTCATTGTAATCGTTTAATTGATCAAATGGTTCTGCGTTTTCTAAATCAAATCAAGCTGTTCTTGTTTTTAGCTTTGTTTATCAGCTTCACTCCACAGTGCACCAGCAGAGGCAAAAGAAAACCTTGCGCCATCTGCTGTATGTGCATTTAAAGCAGGAAACAGGGCAGAATATCGTCTAATGCAGTGTTTCCCAACCAGGGGTACGGGGACTCCAGGGGGTACGTGAGCAATTAGCAAGGGGTACATAGAATGGTTTCAGGTTTTAAATAACGATGAAATATACTTTTATCAGAATAAAAAAGTGTTATTAGTTGTAAATTAAGCATCTTTTTGGAGGATCTTCAACCATAAATATAATTAAAACAGAAATATAATTGACAATGCGTGATTAATAAACCCATTATTTGCCCGAAACTCAAGTTAAGGGGTGCTCTGAGTGTGAGACAAAGCTTAGGGGGAACTCAAGACAAGAAAGTTTGAGAACCACTGGTCTAATGTATGACCATTAAACTCACCACTTTTAATAACAATGACACCTCTCCGGACATCTTCATTTTTACTTCAAATTCACTCAAATCCTAACAAATTCTTTCCTGCTTCTAACGCGTCATCTTTAAGTACGTGGTGGCTAAATTCGGCACTTTGCGCGCTGATAGGTGAGGTGCCATGCGCTGGGTTCAAACGTGCAAATGAATGACAAAAACAAAAGACCGTCTGTAACACTAGGCAGTCCATAAATAGCCGCGTGTGCTTCAGCTTGTCCAATTAGAGACACTGCAACAAGCGGCTATGTAGCACGCTTAAAACTGCAGTGCTGGATTTTTACCGCTGTAAAAACGCGAAAGACAAAACAGGTTCATTTTCACATTCCTCACGATTCCAGTAGATTCCAATCATCGTAATTCGTCTCTGCAGTGAGTTAAGAAGTGTTATTTAAAAATGTTCAGAGGATAAAGCAGTCGTTACGATAAAGCTAAGAACAGCTAGCATGCTAACAGCGCACCTTGTGGTTTGCAGACAATAAAAAACACTTTATAGTTAGACGCAGACAGCGCAGAATAGTCTCTTTTTGACCCTGAGAACTGCTTTTATAATACGTGTGTTCTGGGGGAAGACAAATGTTAATTTAGTACATGAAAAACACTGGGTATGACCACTTACAACGTTAGCAATACTCCAGGTCTGGTTTGTGACATCTCCCACATATCAGGCAATATTCTGATCAGGACAAACTAAAGTTGACCCATGTCACTTTTCAGATGGAGTGTCCATCATGCTTGCGCCACGTAGATGCTATTGGTTTGCCTGGAATGTTCCACAGCATGGCTTTAAAGTGCTTATGACAGGTTGGACTACACATTCAACTAAGATGCAGTTAATAAATATATTTCAAATTCTGCTAAAATCTTTACAAATTTTAGGCCAGTTCAGCATAATTTTTCTTTTCTTTCTTTCTTTTTGGTTTTACATCCTGGTTGTTAATGATGACATCACACTGGGAAATTACCAAGAAACCATCCTGTACAGTGCACCAAAACTCCACTAATTTCACAGATTTTATAAGTTGACAAAGAAAAACACAAGTGAACACCTTTATTATGTCGAATCAGTGTTTAAAGGGTCAAGAAAGTCGTTTCTTTTGTGCAAATGATGCATAACCTTTGTCTCCCCAGTGTGATGTCATCAATCTTTACTTCCTGTAATTTTTAACATATTTTCAACTTTTCTCCACAAACAGCGACCTGATTGGTGTAAGACTATAATTTATATTTACAAGAAGTATTAATGCACAGAATAAAGTCAAAATTAGAAAGTCATAAAAACCTGCCATACACACTTTAAGCTAATTTTTCTTGCAGTGTGGTTTTATTGCCTGTCTTCATGACGACAGGTAAGTGTAATGCTATACTGTCGACAATTCCAGGCAATGCAATAACAGCTCGAGAAAAGTTACAAAATTAAAAGTTTGCCTAAAATGGACCAACGAACATGTGCCAAACTGGGTTGAAACTGCTTACTTTCCATTGTTTAGCTCAACCGACATTCACGTCTGATATTTTAGTCGAGCATCCCACTGGAAGTACGGCAACACAATCATTCTTCAATATCAATGCAAAAATAGAAATAAATATTGGCTGAAAAGCACACAAAACGCCAAAAGCTATAACAGCGTGACACAGAACTTTTCAAAGCGGCAGCAATAATGGACCGAAGCCAACTCAGTAGTGTGTAACAGCGCCGTGTAGCCTCCGAGCAAGCACACCAAAACGCAACAACCAGCAGAAGAAAAGGTGTTAGCAAGGTCCGAAATGCCAGCTTTTAATCTAAATTTGTAAGAAAAAACAATAAATGCAGATAAGGCTTTGGATAGCGACGGCAAAGTAACAAGAACAAGGAGTGAATGCGGCTGCAATTTCATTTGAATTACTTTTCTATTCAATAACAAAAATGTGGAAGTTGAAATGACAATTAGATAACTTTCGATGAGAATTATGTGGGCGCTAATTCTGGCCCTTCAAAAGTTGGAGCAAAGCCAATCGTCTAAATCTAAATCTCACAAAACACGCTCATTCCAACAGTTTATTAGTGTATGTTTGAAATAACCGTCATTTTAAGTGGATCAATAAACAGCACAAGAAAGTCTTTTTCTTAACTTCTACAATGAATAGTTTTGATTCAATAACGTGTTTTAATGAAATGCATAGTTTAAATGAATGTTTTTAAATGTTATTTCAATCAAACTGCTCTGTAAGAAAACTGTACTTTGATCATTTAGCTTGCAATAACATAATTGCAATCAGTAGAATTTGCTTTAAACATGAAATGTTGACCAAATTTAAAAAGGAATTGGTAAGTACGCATTTCAAAACGATTCAGCATCAAAAGTAGTATATCAAAAACAATCAGCGCTAAGATGTCCCATTTTAGAAATTTAGACTTTATTTAAAATGGAATTGGTTATTGCTAAATTGGAAATGATTCTGCATCAAACACACATGTGGAAAGCACTGGACACTATCCAGTGATACTAAGTTGTCCCATTTTAGTCACATCAATCAGTCCCATTCTTCCAACTTTAGCTTCCAATAAAGAAACTTATACTCATAACTTAAAACAAAACCATTAGACTGGATTTAAAATGGAACTGGTTGGTATTTTAGATTCAGAGTCAAAAGGTTTGAGTCAAAAACAATGAATGCCATCAGATGATACTAAATCAATCAATCAAAATGTATTTGTACAGTACTATTCACACACAGGTAACCCAAAGTGCTTTACAATCCTAAAAAAACACATTCAAATTAGTATATCAATACAATCAATACAGTCACAAGACAGGTAAGAGCATAAATAAATACATTAAAATGTGTTTCAAATAGTAAAGCGCACATCAACCACATGCACAGCTAAACAAAGCCGATTTTAGCCTAGATTTAAATAATGTCCGTTTATAACCAAACCAATCAACACAATTCCTCCACCTTTAGCTTACAATAAAACATCTGACACAGTAAAATTCACCTAAAACAAGAAATTTTAGACTGACATTCAAAAAGAATTTGGTTGGTACTTTTTTCATGATTCAGCAAAAAAAAGTATTAAGTCAAAAACAATGTACACTCTCAGGTGAAAGAAAAGTTACCCCATTTTAGCCAAACCAGTCAAACCTCTTCCACCTTTAGCTTGCAATACACTTAATGAAACTTGTACAATTTACTTAAAGCAAGAAATATTGACTGAATTTAAAATGGAATTGGTTAGTGCTAATTTGAAAACGATTTGCCATCAAAAGTATTACGTAAAAAGCACTGAACACTGTCAGTTCATACAAAAGTTAGCCATTTCAGTCAAACCAATCAAGCAAAGTCTCCCATCTTTAGCATGCAACAAACTAACTTAAACCAGTACAATTTACTTCAAATGAATCAAGACATTTAAAATTGACTAAACAAAAAAGATGTAGAATGTCAAAAACCATATATGCAATCAGATGTTTTGTTAAATCGTAATTCAAACAAACTGGTTTGCAGATTGAGAAAGGAAATTGTACTTTAAATTCCACGATTAGAAATAAACTAACTGAAACTAGGACAATTTACTTAAAACAAGACATTTAGAATGAATTTAAAAGCAACAATCAGCAAATTCACCGACCAAATTCTTCCAAAATTAGTTTGCAATAAAATATCTGAAACAGTACAATTTTACAGACTTTGAATGGAATTGGTTCAACTCTTTTTCAGCACGTCGGAAACAATGAATGCCATCGGGTGATACAGAAGTCATCCGATTTTAGCCAAACCAATCAGCCAAATTCTTCCACCTGTAGTTTGCCTTTAAAAAACAAAAGCAGACTTTAAAAGGGAACTGATCAGTACTGATTTTCAGCATATCGAGAACAATAAATGCCATCAGATGACACAAAAGTTATCCAATTTTAGCCAAACCGATCGACCAAACTCCATGAAAAAAATGCAAATTGCCAAGTACTGATTTCAAACCCACATTTTCCAGCGTCAAAACGAAACACACCGGACAGATTCAGCACCACCGGATGACACAAACCCGCACAAAAGTTCTCCCGTTTCAACCGCGGCGCACCGAACACTTCCCGTACCTTTGTTTTTGCGGCGGATGACCCCTAAGCGGCACTTGAGCGAGACGGAGAACATCCCTCTTCGGAGAGTATCCCTCCTCTCCGCGTCTCCGTTCCTCTTCCCTTCCTTGCCTCCCCTCTCTCTCTCTCCTCCTCTCCTGCGTCCTCCGCTTCAGCCCGACATCTCCACAGTGCGCCGAGCGGGCAGAGCAGAGGCGAGCGGGGAGGAGAGAGGAGCCCTGCCGCCGCTCACATGATTGGAAGGAGGAGAGAAAAAGACACGCAAAAAGCTTCACTCCGGCACCTCGTCTGGCACTGGTGTGTGACTGAAAAGACGGACGCGAAACCTGCTTGTTTTGAAACGTTTGCTCATGTATTCGTTTCATCTTCGTCCCGCTGCTCACCCGCTGCTCGCCGGTCTTGGCTCCGGACCTTTTTTGGTGTGCAGCGAGAGAATCTTATTTCCGGAGTTGTCACGTTGTCGAAATGTCACTTAAACGGTTTGTAAAGCGCTTTGGGTGCCTATTAGGTAGAAAAGCGCTTTATAAATAAAAATTCTTCTTCTTCTTCTTCTAAACAGCTGAACGTGACGTGAGTAATCCGGTTCGGACGTGGAAAGTGATGAGTAAAGGTTAAACCGACGAGGCAAAGATAAAAAATGCAAGCGAAAACGGAAAAGGAGACGTATCATACTTTTTTTTGGGAACTTAGAATTGAGCTGTGACGCGAGTGGATCGTCGTTTTGCAGGTTCTTCGTTGTAAACTGCGATATTGATCTAAAACGGCTTAGCGATAGACACGGATCCATTGACTTAAGTGTTCAAAACTGCCGAACTGATAAGCCCCGCCTCTTCATAGTGATGTTTCACCGTAACAAGAAGCAGATTGTCATATCCATGTTGTTTTTTTTTTGTTGTTGAAAAGTTGGTTACGTGATATTTTAGAACTCTAGATGTGTCACTCGGAGTTTTACTTTTTCAAAACTAAGTACAGGGATGTGGGCGGGGATAGGGGGTAGGGGAAAACAGGAATTTCTGAGCACTCGAGCCTCAGCTGCAGGACAATACAGGATTAACTCAAGCTCATTTAAGTTGATTTTGCGTAATATGTCCCCTTTAAAGATTCAAAACAGAGTAACAGTTACTCTGAAATCCATGGATTAACTAATGATCAGATTTATTTTTGTGCATGTAAACACACAAAAAATATCTGATATAATGATTGGGTTATATTTTATTATATTATATAATCAGATTTTTGGAGCTATAAGATGATTAAAGGACACATATAATGCTACTTTAACTTTTTGAGCTTTTAACCATGTTCTAACAATGTTCCGTCATAAAAACATACCCGGAGTTGCATTTAGCTTCAATCACTCTAATTTGATGACTCCCGGTTAGAAAGTCCTCTCCCTCCGACCCTCAGAAACACTTTTTTTTTTTCGATAAGGGACGTGTTTCCAAGACTCTACTGCCGTTTGTACTTAAATATAACCGACACATGGGTTGTAAGTGTCTGAAACTTTCCATGTGTTTGGTAATACTGCAGCACTAAATATGATTAGCTTTTCTGTGTGATTTGGAGCTTTTATTGCTTACGATTTAAAGTCTGTGTTAAAAGTCCTTGATGTCTGCGCTGACTGCTCTGTGAGACTCTGTTGGTGACACTTTCACCGACCCTTTTTTCGATAAGGGACGTGTTTCCAAGACTCTACTTACAGAATTACATCATTCTGAGCATTTCTGCGTTCCAATCACAATCACTACAACTGCTAAGCTAACTAGAATTTCTCAAAGAACTCTTGAGCTAGTAGATGGCACAAAAAAACAAACATGAGATACCAAACTTAAGGTACTAAACAGCAAGCTTATTATAACAAAAAAAAACGCATAATATTTTTGCTTTAAGATATATTGTGTAAAATAGCAAAATCATCTTATTTCTTTCTGATTATGTCCCTTCTGATTACTCACATCAAACATTTCAGTTCTAAATAATCTTAAACCTCCAGAAAACTGTTAATAATCTTTTCTTTTTTTTTTCTTTTTTTTGGTGAGCACGTACATATCTACTGATTGAAGAGAGATGCCAGCAAAAGCAGCATGCACATCTCACAGTGTAATTACCATATTGATATAGATATTGATTTCCTTTGTTTATTCCTTTGTGCAAAGGTTTTTGTAGTAGGCACTAATGTCGTCATCAAGGTTTTTTTTCTTTTCAAATCCATGAAAGAGTGTTGCCAAGTGAAGAAGTAGAAAGAAAATGGTATTGTGTCTGAGATGAGCATTAGCATTTTCATTTACATTTTTCAAATACATATAAACAGCTCAACATAAACGGTATTCAGTATCAGCACTTATATTTATTTATTACAAAATACAAGTTATAAGACGTTATATTGATCCAATCTGTTCAAGACAATAACCATCAATCTGCAATTTCCATTATTGAAAACATGTTCGGCTGGTGCATATTTCATACAGGACACTTTCTTGTACGACACAGAATAATAAACTGTGGAGAAGTGGCAGATCAAAGCTCCACATGACTGGCGAAGAGAATAACCCAGAATCTCCAGCTGCGACTGAAAATGCAAAATCAAAAATATGTAAAAGTGCGTCTAAAATCCCGACAAAAAGCGGAGGTTGGAAGTTGAATATTTGCACAAAAGATCAGAGGGGATGGAGACAAGAGGATGGAGTTTGAGGAAGAGAAAGAAAGAAAGAAAGAATGGCAGTGGAGTGCAGAATTTAAAGGGGGTACGGTATCAAACTTTTTTTAGGCTTTATAGAAAGTTAGCGTCTTTTCAAACACATACTTTCAATGTTTTTGTTGTTGTTTTATCACTATTGGTCTCAAATAATCGATTCGTCTCTGCTGCATTCTCTCTGTGAGCGGAAAATGCTTGATTTCAACTTCCTCCGCCCACTGTTCGTAACTCCTCCCACTCCAGGAAGTACTGATTAATCAGAAAAACCTTTGATATTTTCCATTCCCTTCTTTAGGGATTTAAACAACTCTGGGTGAACACCACAATTGCCAACAAAGGCACAAAGATATGCCATTTCTAGGTGCGACAAGGAGTGAAGCAGTTTAAATTAGACCTAAAACAATAGCTGCTAGTATTACAGTTAATATGAATCTTGGTGTTATGGGCAAATTGAGCACTGAATGCAACAAATGAGACAAGTAACGGTTTATGGACAAACCTAACTATATTTCCACATCAAGAGGATGCTGCCAAGTAGGAAAAAGTAGAAATAAAAGGTTTATTGCAGAGTTTAAAGTAAAATACAGTTAAGAATTATAACAAATTACAGAAACACACAACCGAGGTTATGAGCAGTATCTTTTACATTCATCAAAAAATGTTCTAAATTTTGATATTTGAGTATTTGTGAACTGTTTAAAGATGACATATTATACTTTTGTCTGCTCTATCATTATAATCTTTGGCTTCCATGGATACGCCCTATATGCCACCCACAGCCATCTTGGTTCTAGTTGCTAATCTAAACAAACGTAAAGTCCATGGGAATTTGCATAAACTGTTTAAATACCAGAACACTCTATTCTTTACGGTCAGCTGTGGTTCTGACATAAATACAGCAACATATTACACAAAAGTACATCTGCATTTTAAAACTTGAGTTGTAGCGGTTAGCATTGGTGATTAGCAAACAGGTTAAATATAATGGACTTAAATATAACTGACACATGGGTTGTAAGTGTCTGAAACTTTCCATGTGTTTGGTAATACTGCTGCACTAAATATGATTAGCTTTTCTGTGTGATTTGGAGCTTTTATTGCTTACATTGATGAAGGTCTTTACGATTTAAAGTCTGTGTTAAAAGTCCTTGATGTCTGCGCTGACTGCTCTGTGAGACTCTGTTGGTGACACTTTCACCAAACACTTGTGAGCAATTTTTGCGTTTATAAAAAGGCAAAGTAGAAAGCGTAAACACTTCCCACAGAAACATGTCACCAATCAGTTGCAATTGAATTCCATTATTGATATGTGGCGTACATCATGTGATGTCATCAATATTAGCTGTGGTTGTGAAGCTCACTGGTGGCACTGCTCTGTTTGTAGCTCTGTTATGTCAGTTAGACTTTAATCTGAGCTTTGTTTGAACACAATCTGACCAGAAAGAAATGTCTTAGTGAGCTCATGTGTGCTATTTAACAAGTATTTTTTAAATAAAATTACAGTCACAAGCTGGCGTTAGCCAGCTGTCACACTTACCTTTTTGTTAAAACTTTAACACCTTAACAGGATCGTGAACGCTTGTACACTTCTCTCCTCCTCCTCCTCGAGTGCGGACGTGTCTTCTCTCTGCTCCTGCTCTGCCCCTGCTCTGTTTTTTGCTACTTGCTTTGTCTAGTCAAATTTTTGAACTCTTTTTACCTTTTTCAACTCGGATTATCTGCCCGCCAACTGATCTCTGAAAATGAATGTGATCGACTGGTCTCTGAGCGCATTGGATAAGATTTTCTCCCAACGCAAAGCCTCTCCGGGTGAGGCACGTTGCCCTGACGGAACAGACATGGCTGGATTCGTACGGGATAATTGGTACAACACCTGGCAGATCCTATGCATCGAGCCCTTGCAGGTCGAAGATGTAGAAGATCTCTTTATATTTGGGTTTATGATAGCGGGCTTTCTACTATTGGGGCTTGGAATTGCCTTTGTCTATCGGAATATTTATCAGACAGGAGAATTCGTCCAAAACCTGTCTGACAACAACAAAACAAAGTTTGTGGAACTGAGTGAAAGGGTGTTAAGACTTGAGCAAAGACTGGACCACGGACTGGCACAGCTCATGGATCTGAATCGTAACATCTTCTCTCGGACCACGGAGGTGCAGAAAGCTGTTGGACAATTAGAGAGAGACGGTTAAAGACGGAGTAACTCAATGAAACAACGACTCGCTACTCGGAAAGACCAGAAACGATTGGTTTATTGATCTGTATAAATTCCTGATCAACAAATGTATTAAAATGTATTTTCTGCCCTCCCTCCCTTGGTTTTCCCCTTATCCCGGACCTTGAGAATGCAGGTGGCTGGAAGAACCCGAGTCAGACCGACCCAGCAACATAAACATGAGATAACATTTGCACACACCGCCCGCGCTCTTCCCTCTATCTTCTTGTTTGTGACCCTGTCCTTTATCCACTGAAAAAATTCCATCACGTGACCACGTGTACCGTATTCACAATATCTGTTGTATACTGTGTATTAATGTTTGCTTGCTATACTGTTCTTGTTTTTCTTTTCTGAGAGTTTTGTTAGCGCTGGAAACGGCTGCTTCTTCTGGAATTTCCCCATTGTGGGACAATTAAAGGATCTCTCAATCTCAATCACTGCAAAAAGGGAATTTCTAGATGAATTAAAATGTCTTCATTTCAGAATATGTATCTTAATTTCTGAGGTTTTGACTTGAGGTTAAGATTAATTAAGACAATTTTTGGATTGGAACTAGATTATTTTACATGTTTCAACCCCATTTCTGACTTGTTTCAATACATTACTTCTTATTTCAAAACAAATTATCTGCCAGTGGGTAGTCAACGTCTGAATTTAAGATTAATATACTGAAAACAAGACATTTTAACTCATCTACAAATTCATTTTTTCAGTGTATTGCTCACAGACTCCTGAAATTGAATTTGAAAGCGTTTCCGGATCTAAAAACGCATCTGTTTGGCTGATGTGTGCTGACTTCCACTTGAAACACGCAGGGCAGAAATCCACCTGCCTCTTTACTTTACGATATGTCACCGCAGAGGTCATCACAACAAAGCGCCGCACTGCAGCTATAGTATCAATGTTTGATAAGAAAGAACATACGAGCAATCATAACGTGAGTAAAAAGTTGTAAACGGGAAGAGTCGAAAAACATTGGTGTCTTGTCCACAGGAAAATAAAGATTACTCAGTTGCATGAATCAGTCTAAATACAACTTCAAGTGGGTAAATGAGAAGATAAAACAATTATAACATGCATGAATACTTCTTAAAAGTCGATTTATATAATTTATTCTGCTACTATCTTGATTTCTAACCACTACAAAATCAGACTTGACACAAACTTCAAAATGTTCTCCACATTTTTGTCAAATAAAAACGTATAATCTCTCCAAAATGTTTTTGCTCGATAGGTGCAAGTACAATAGTGTATCTTTAGTCTTATTATTAATGCATTTTTCTTTTGTTGTCTCTTTATCAGCTTGTGTCAACCCTAAAATAATTCTTTATCAAGCTATACTATCTTAATAAACTATCATTTCAAAACCACAGCCTGAAAAAAACTCTCAAAACCAGTTACTCGATGAAACATTCAATATGATCCATCAGTGTCAGAAGGCGACCTGAACCTGACGTGTTTCTGATCAACGCATGATTCATCGTCTTTTCTCTCTTTTGCGCCCGGTCTGATCAATATTCATGGTGTTCGGCGTCGCTCAGCCTCCTCCGCCTTTTATGCAAATGCAGAGGGCGTCGTAAGAATAGAGTCATGGGCCGGATTACCAAGACTCGCAGTGACGTTCTGTTAAGTCACCAGACATCCAAGCTAACACGAAAGATGGATGGGAAAATGGGGTTTCATCCATGGAGAAACTGAGAAGTACGTATTGGTGTCGGTGTACGTTCTCAGAAATGTGGAAATCTTCACATTGTAGAACATCTTTACAGTCTTCGTAGTTTGTGTTATACAGTTCGCGAATTTAGTAGCAAAAACGCATGAGAGTCAATGGTGAGTAAGAACATTTTCTCCTGTAAAAGCTCAAAACTAAAATGTGAAATAGCTGCTACAGACTGACTAGTGTAAAAGTCTACAACTCTGCTAACTATGTCAGTTGGTACATGACATCTAAAAAAGAAAATTGTTGTAAAAGTTGTAGGAAACCAGATAAACAACGGGAACGCTGCGGCTACGTTCACATTTATCACTTTTTTTATTTTTTATTAATCTTTATTTATTAGTTACATTTGCAGTGATACAGAGATTATTTATCAGGACAAACATTGAGCAATAAATTATTACTTAGTTAGAAAGTCCTGTATCATTTCATAGATTTATAGAATTAAAAAAATAACCTACCAGCCCACCTCCGGTCCAGTCCGGTCCAGTCCAGTCCAGTCCAGTCCAGTCTGGCTATGCTTCCGCTGTAGGGAGTCATGTTAAGGTTACAACATGGAATCAGCTACAGTTACGGCATCTGTGGTGAAAGGTAGTCACTGCAGGATGACCTTCACGCTGACCGGGCCTTTCTTAAAAGTTCAATCGCTCAATGCGCGCCGCCCTCTGTCGGCCAGGAGTTGTTACGCAGGAAGAGGCCCCTCCAAGGTAAGTGTGAGTGCGATTTGTGGAGCTGCAAGCCTGCCCACGGTGAAAATGCACGTCGTTCTATGTTCTCCAGTGAACAAAAAGAAAACATCCCTAAAAAAACAACAACACGCAACATGCTTTTACTTTTGTGAATTTTGTGGCTTAAGTGTTTGTTTTCAGGATTGTCCATCGTCCATTTTTCAAGATAAACCCGTGACGAAGCCTAGAGCGGAGATGGTGCGCATGCGCCGTGTGCTCCGGTAAACAGCAATACACAAACACAGGAATAAACATTTTATCCGTCCTGACGGTGCGTCGTGCTGAGTCCTACGTCCTGGATCTGACCTGGAGTTTGACGTGCTCCAGTACCTCGACGACGCACGTTGCCGTTTGGTAAATAACAAGCTAAATCTTCTATCTGTCGTATCCATCGTGTAATTACTGTGTAGCATTAGCATTACCTGTTTTTATTATTTCGGCTGCGCGCTTCCCTGAGGCGTGGCTTAAACACCTGGTGAAGCGCGTCATCCTTGTGAGGAGCCCCCGTCTGCCTGCTCAGCCGAGGGGGACGGAAAAGACAGTTCTTTAGCGAAAACATGCGGGAATCAATCAAAAAAACACTTTGGGCACACATACGAGGCCCAAATAGCACTGTAGGTAGGAAGGTTAAAACCTCTGAAAAGTCGATTTTGCATGTTATGGGACCTTTAAACTTTTACTGCAGCACAAGAAATGTTGTCAACTGAAAAAACGTTTGAAGAGGGAGATCATTTCGCCCTGCTCTTCCTGATCCTGCTATGGAACCTACCAGGACAACTGTAAAATTAAAGACGTGCGTGGACGACGGCACATATTTACTGCAAATTGATTTCATATAGCGTAACTTCAAATCATCTTTTCATGGGAACCCCTAGATTAGATTGTATTGCCACAGAACGCTCACATCTAAGCAAGGCTCGCTCAAAAACCACTAATTATGCGGCGTAAAATGAGAGTCAAATAATTTTTTTCTCAGCTGGTTTACATATTGTTCAGCGATCACCCTGAGCAACAGCACAAAAAAGGAATCCACTCCCTCAGAATATCTCCACTTAGTTTATACAAATCCACCCACCAGTGTACGGAGATGCAGGAGCAGAGGGCAGCTCACAACATCTGCCTACACAGAGAGAGAAACGACGAGAGGGAGGGCGGGCTGCAAGGAACTTTCCAAGTAAATGAAGGAGTTAGACAAGCAGGAGGAGGGTTCTGATGGCTACAGGGCAAACAACATATTAATATCTGTGTTGGTTTCACATGACATCACAACATTATCAACTGCCCAAAGTTGAAAAAGAGCCGGAGAACATGTTAGAATCCTACGGGAAATAGTTGTTTATTTGTGATCATAAAGCAGATATTTGATCCTGGTTTATGGTTAAAGGGACATATTCTGACAAATCTACTTTAATGAGCTTTTGATGTTGTCTCCTCATCATTAGTTTACTCAATGTTGGACTTGGATTGATCCTGCATGTTTGAGTTAATCCTGTTTTGTTCTGTAACTGAGGCTCAAGTGTTCAGAAAAATTCTATTTTCACATACCCCCTGACCCCGCCCACCTCCCTGTACTTGCTTGTGATTATTTAAAAAATACTGACTCTGGTTGATTCTAAAATGTCACATAACCACTTTCAAACTGCTCCTGTCAGCTCACTGTGTCCCTGCTCCTGTCAGCTCACTGTGTCTCTGCTCCTGTCATCTCACTGTGTCCCTGCTCCTGTCAGCTCACTGTGTCCCTGCTCCTGGCAGCTCACTGTGTCCCTGCTCCTGTCAGCTCACTGTGTCCCTGCTCCTGTCAGCTCACTGTGTCTCTGCTCCTGTCAGCTCACTGTGTCCCTGCTCCTGTCAGCTCACTGTGTCCCTGCTCCTGTCAGCTCACTGTGTCTCTGCTCCTGTCAGCTCCCTGTGTCCCTGCTCCTGTCAGCTCCCTGTGTCGCTGCTCCTGTCAGCTCCCTGTGTCCCTGCTCCTGTCAGCTCACTGTGTCCCTGCTCCTGTCAGCTCACTGTGTCTCTGCTCCTGTCAGCTCACTGTGTCCCTGCTCCTGTCAGCTCCCTGTGTCGCTGCTCCTGTCAGCTCCCTGTGTCCCTGCTCCTGTCAGCTCACTGTGTCTCTGCTCCTGTCAGCTCACTGTGTCTCTGCTCCTGTCAGCTCACTGTGTCCCTGCTCCTGTCAGCTCACTGTGTCCCTGCTCCTGGCAGCTCACTGTGTCCCTGCTCCTGTCAGCTCACTGTGTCTCTGCTCCTGTCAGCTCCCTGTGTCCCTGCTCCTGTCAGCTCCCTGTGTCTCTGCTCCTGTCAGCTCACTGTGTCCCTGCTCCTGTCAGCTCCTGTCTGTCAGCTCCTGTGTCCCTGCTCCTGTCAGCTCACTGTGTCTCTGCTCCTGTCAGCTCACTGTGTCCCTGCTCCTGTCAGCTCACTGTGTCCCTGCTCCTGTCAGCTCACTGTGTCTCTGCTCCTGTCAGCTCACTGTGTCTCTGCTCCTGTCAGCTCACTGTGTCTCTGCTCCTGTCAGCTCACTGTGTCTCTGCTCCTGTCAGCTCACTGTGTCTCTGCTCCTGTCAGCTCACTGTGTCTCTGCTCCTGTCAGCTCACTGTGTCCCTGCTCCTGTCAGCTCACTGTGTCTCTGCTCCTGTCAGCTCACTGTGTCCCTGCTCCTGTCAGCTCACTGTGTCCCTGCTCCTGTCAGCTCACTGTGTCTCTGCTCCTGTCAGCTCACTGTGTCTCTGCTCCTGTCAGCTCACTGTGTCTCTGCTCCTGTCAGCTCACTGTGTCTCTGCTCCTGTCAGCTCACTGTGTCCCTGCTCCTGTCAGCTCACTGTGTCCCTGCTCCTGTCAGCTCACTGTGTCTCTGCTCCTGTCAGCTCACTGTGTCCCTGCTCCTGTCAGCTCACTGTGTCCCTGCTCCTGTCAGCTCACTGTGTCCCTGCTCCTGTCAGCTCACTGTGTCAGCTCCCTGTGTCCCAGCTCCTGTCAGCTCCCTGTGTCTCTGCTCCTGTCAGCTCACTGTGTCCCTGCTCCTGTCAGCTCACTGTGTCCCTGCTCCTGTCAGCTCACTGTGTCTCTGCTCCTGGCAGCTCCCTGCCATCATATTTTAAATCAAGAAAAAAAAGTTTCTTATTAATTTTATGACTCTGTGTTGTCAGCCACTATGAGATTATACGTACTGCACTGCACTGAGTGTGTGTGGGTGAGCAGCAGCAGTTCGCGTGTTTAGACGGCAGAAATGTTCAGAATGAGTTTAGCGATGATTTAAGGACGTAAAACATCGTAACATTCTCAGATAAGTGACGTATGAAGAAAATGCTGGAAGTTCAGCAGGATGTGTGTTTGATGCTCGTTGGGGGGGAGGATTTTCTAATAAACATTCCTCAAAAGAGCGTGAATGCAACTGAATGCTACTCCAGGTATGTTTTTGACGACAGAACATTGTTAGAACATGGTTAAAAGCTCAAAAAAGTGACTGATAAATTGACTGTTTTAAACACAGAGAAGGTTGTTAATTTTACTCACTCGACACATGCATATGAAGCTGTGTGCACTTATGCGACAGCTCAGAATCACAAAAGGGTTTATTGCCATTGTCAGTGAACAATTCACAAACTAGGAACTTGCTTTGGCAGGAAGGTGCAACGTATAATAATGAATAAAATAGTTGCAAAATACATAAAATATATAAATGGTTGCTCATGCAAGTTCCTGGTGCTCTCCCTCAGTGCACTTGTGCTGACCTCAGTTAGACAGAGCAAACGAGCTAGGTTTGGTTTAACAAAGCTCTGACACAAGACGCAGCTCCGACACATTACATTTGTCTTTAAACACCACATGCTTAAATCGGCTCAAATGAACCAACTGACCTGGACCCGGAATATTCCCTTCATTATTTTGTAACAGAACTCTCTCTTAAGGACCCTCCCTGTCTAAATAACAGAAATAATAACACACACACTCAAATACGTAACCAGTGTTTTTATGTTCCGTGTGGGGTTTTATTGGTAGAATAAAAGCACTTGATGGAGCTTCATGTGTTACGTGCCTTTGTGTTCCACCTGCATGTCTCTGCCTTGAAGCCAGAGCATTTGTAGCTCTCCCTCGCTGCTTTCGCTCTTTCAGGGCATCTGGGTCCCTCGTGTGCACTCACGGCCCCCTCCTTTGACCGTTCAGACCTCTGTGTGCATGTATCTATGCTTGTGAACAGGGCAAATCCTCACGCATATATCATGGGCCTATTCAAACAAACTGCCATAAAAGTCTGAATATACACCTGTATCTGCAAAAAATATCATGAAGTGTAGGCAACAAGACAGTTGAGTCTGTCATTTTATTAGTAAAATGAAAAGGGATGAGTTGTTGCAACCACTTTGATCAGTATTTATATTTCTAATAAAGTCTCTGAGTGCATGCTGCTGCGTGGAGCGTCTGGCCCTCTGTCTGTTCCCGTGTCTCGGTCAAACCCACTGATTATCGGCTCTTTATTGTGTTTTGGAGGTGTGTAGAGAGTGTAACGCGACATGGGTTTGTGTGTGCTGATTCCAGCTGCAGGTGGGATCTATAAAGCACAATTGCGTGGTGAGAACACACAGGGTTTTAAAAATCAGGAGTTTGCGTGGAGAGGCGACCACACTCACTGTAAGAATGCATGTTTTTCAATGTGTGCGTGAGAGTTACTGTTTTTTTTCTTTTAACGACACTGTGGAAGATTCCAATTAGACCAAACCAGGCAGGTGGCGGACTGTTCCACTATATATATATATATATATATATATATATATATATATATATATATGTATATATAAATATATATAGTAGGGTGTAGTCGGCTAAATTTTGGTCAACTAAAGAATCAACCAATTAGACGACTTAAAGGTATGTGGCAAAAGCTATAAAAACTATTTAGTATCTCCATGTATCTAACCTAAACTGCTCTTAAAAGACCACTATTGCATAAGAGTTTAAACAAAAGCAACTAATTGTACAGAGAAGTGCTAGGAAACAGTATATTTATATGTTGAGATCATGATTCACTCCAAAATCTTCTGCTAACGCTCACCATATCTTTTCTTTTTTGCTGTTAGTCGACCAAGACATCATCGACCCATTAATTGACTAAAGGTTTATAGCCCTACTATACAGATTTAAATATATTTCAATTTTATTCACACTCAAATGAAAGGCCATATTAAAAGTTCATCACTGCAGTGTTACACAATTATGTATCTATAATCGTAATACCAGAAGATAGTTTCTGGAAAGTTTCTGATGAGCTTCAAAGATTAGGTTCAGACGTCACACACAGGAAGGAACTTTAGATAAGAACAGTTCATGACAGGGGCAAAGTTTAGACCTGGTTCAGTCCCAGGTTAGACCTGGTCCAGTCCCAGTTTAGACCTGGTTCAGTCCCAGTTTAGACCTGGTTCAGTCTTCGTTTGGTCGTGGTAGTTGTGCCTTATTTCTCTTCCACACATGGATTCTGGAGGTCTGGTGCTCGTCCTGTTTATCTGCTCTTCAGGTAAAACTAGTTCTATTTTATGTATTCCATTCCATATTGTTTTTAGATTTTTATTTAATTTATGACAAAAATGTGCCAATCTCTGGGTGAACTTGGAAGAGTAACACAAATATAAAGTGAATGGAGAAAAAGTTTTGCATCGAGACATTTAGACTGAAATCGAATTAGACTCAACAAACATTACGTGGAGGTGAGCAGCAGCAGTTATCGTGTTTAGACGGCAGAAATGCTCAGAACGAGTTTAGCGATGATTTAAGGACTTGTGATGTAGATGATCCGAAAATACAGTACATCCGAAAACCCCGGACATTCGGCAGGACGTGTGTTTGATACTCGGAGGGGGCAAGGATTTTCTTATAAACATTCCTCAAAACAGCGTGAATGCAACTGAATGCTACTTCAGGTGTGTTTGATATGCTAGATTCTTTTTTGAAATAGCATAAAATAATAATAATAATGGATCAGTGTTGAAATCATGTTGAAAAGACTTGATTTGAATACGTAAATGGCAGTATCATCAGCAAAGAGTTGGAGCTTGCAGTCAGTAGTTAAGTGGAAAAGTTATTGTAAAAAATAATGGAAAATAAAAGAGGACCAAGTAAGGAACCTTGTGGTAAACCCCTCTCTATGGAAAGAAGTATTGGAAGAGCTGCATATAAACGGTGGTGAAGATATGAATTAAACTTAAGGACACTTGTTCAATAACAAATAATGATCCACCATGTCAAAAGCTTTTGTAACCTCGATAAATAAAGCCCCAGGAAACATATTTTCAAAACCAGAATAAATATAATTGATAAATGTTGATAAATGCTTTCTGAAACCAGGTGGATAGAAATGGTGGATAGAAGATTATAAGTGATAAGTATTTAAGATAGATGATAAAAAGCGATTTCATCATAAATTTTGACTGTAATATAGTTAATGGTGTTATTGTTGTTAATTTTGATGCATTGCAACTCATGGAAAACACAAATATTTATATATATAATACTTACAGGTTTTCCTTTGAAATCAACTTGTTTAGACTGCTTTAATTTGTATAATTTATTTAGTAGTAAAAATAGAAGAGAGTAGAGCACTGAGTGTGTATGTTTTTTTTTTTTTTTATCAGAGGAAGAGGAGATGCTACTGGGGACAAGGGAGAGAAGTGCGGACATGAGTCAGGACAAGCACAGACCTAAATTAAATTAAATGCACAACACAGAACAGTCAGAATGTGATAGTATAACTATATCACAAACGCATCATGGTTGTTTTTTTTCCAGTGATAAAAAAAAATTCTGAGCAATAGCATCATCATTAAACCAAATAAACAGAAGTACGGAGGAGGTCAGAGGAGACAGAGCACAGAGGAGGTCAGAGGAGCACAGAGGAGGAGGTCAGAGGAGACGGAGGAGGTCAGAGAAGCACTGAGGAGGAGGTCAGAGGAGACGGAGCACAGAGAAAGTCAGAGGAGCACTGAGGAGGAGGTCAGAGGAGACGGAGCACAGAGAAAGTCAGAGGAGCACTGAGGAGGAGGTCAGAGGAGACAGAGCACAGAGGAAGTCAGAGAAGCACTGAGGAGGAGGTCAGAGGAGACAGAGCACAGAGGAAGTCAGAGAAGCACTGAGGAGGAGGTCAGAGGAGCACAGAGGAGGAGATCAAAGGAAACGGAGGAGGTCGGAGGAGCACAGAGGAGGAGGTCAGAGAAGCACAGAGGAGGAGGTCAAAGAAAACGGAGGAGCACAGAGGAGGAGGTCAGAGGAAACGGAGGAGGTTGGAGGAGCACAGAGGAGGAGGTCAGAGGAGACGGAGGAGGTCAGAGGAGCACAGAGGAGGAGGTCAGAGGAAACGGAGGAGGTTGGAAGAGCACAGAGGAGGTCAGAGGAGCACAGAGGAGGAGGTCAGAGGAGACGGAGGAGGTCAGAGAAGCACATAGGAGGTCAGAGGAGACGAAGGAGGTCAGAGGAGACAGAGGAGGTCAGAGGAGACGGAGGAGGTCAGAGAAGCACAGAGGAGGAGGTCAAAGGAAACGGAGGAGGTCGGAGGAGCACAGAGGAGGAGGTCAGAGGAAACGGAGGAGGTTGGAGGAGCACAGAGGAGGAGGTCAGAGGAGACGGAGGAGGTCAGAGGAGCACAGAGGAGGTCAGAGGAGCACAGAGGAGGAGGTCAGAGGAGACGGAGGAGGTCAGAGAAGCACATAGGAGGTCAGAGGAGACGGAGGAGGTCAGAGGTCAAAGGAGACGGAGGAGGTCAGAGGAGACAGAGCACAGAGGAGCACAGAGGAGGTCAGACGAGTACTGAGGAGGAGGTCAGAGGAGACAGAGCACAGACGAGGTCAGAGGAGGAGGTCAGAGGAGACGGAGGAGGTCAGAGGAGCACGGAGGAGAAGGTCAAAGGAAACGGAGGAGGTCAGAGGAGCACAGAGGAGGAGGTCAGAGGAGACGGAGGAGGTCAGAGGAGCACAGAGGAGGAGGTCAGAGGAGACGGAGGAGGTCAGAGGAGCACAGAGGAGGTCAGAGGAGCACAGAGGAGCACTGAGGAGGAGGTTAAAGGAGACGGAGGAGGTCAGAGGAGACGGAGATCAGAGGAGACGGAGGAGGTCAGAGGAGATGGAGGAGGTCAGAGGAGCACAGAGGAGCACAGAGGAGGAGGAGAGCACTGTTTCCTGTGCTTGATCCTGTGGGTGGAAATCATCCAAGAGGATGAGGATCATTTTGGTCCAATTCTGCAAGTTTTGAAATCCCAGGATAGAAGTCTCAGATCCTTGGATTAGAACCCAGTGCTTGTTTATATAGCCTATACTTTTTCTTTTATATTTTATGTATTTATTTTTTAATTGTTGAGAAAGAATTGATATAATGGTTCCCATGTAGCCAAATAATCTGCTTCATTTTTTGCTAATCCAGCTGCAGTTTTTTCCTACAGTATCCTTTCTGTGTGCACCAGTCCTGATCCTGCAGAATGGTTCAAAAAGAAGATCTGACTAGTTTTTGAGCAGTGCACAGGAGAGAGCCAAGAAACATGCATTTAAAACCACTTCAGGCATGTTTTTGATGAGAGAATAACATTATCACATAGTAGGAAGCTCCAAAAAGTTGATGTTGCATAATACCCTGTCTTCAATAAAAGACATCACATCTTTGCAAATAAATATATTGAAGATAGCACAATTAGAGTTGGCCCTCAGCATGCTAATACATACATTTTGGCCCACTGAGGATTTTTTATTTATTTATTCTGGCCTGCCAAGGAAAAAAGTTTGGGCACCCCTGAATTAGAGTATTAGTTAAGTAGTTACTAAGCCTGAATCATTCTTAATAGACTATTTGTTCACTATGAATTAAGAATGAATGAATTTTGTTCATGCTTTACTAAGACAGGAACAAGTGTAGTTATTATAAAGCGTTTCCACCTATTCAGAAGAAAAATCCATTTGTGCAGGTTTATCGTGCAGTGTCGCATTCATACAGAACTCAATCAAAAAGGACCTGTACGTCTCCAGGACTCGGGGACGAGCAGGTCGGATCACAGCTGACCCTTCTCACCCTGGACACGGACTATTTGAGCCACTCCCCTCGGGCAGGAGGCTACGGTCCATCCGGACCAGAACCTCCCGCCACAAGAACAGTTTCTTTCCCTCTGCCGTTGGACTCATGAACACTTTGTAACACCCGTCACTTTAACTATATATTATATAAGGACAATCTATTTGCACTACCACATTTGCACATGGCACTGTCTGCCAACTGTACATTCTGTATATAGTCTATCTTAGTCTATTTTATTCTTAATTTTTATGCATGCCTTTTTATATATTTTTTATATTTTACTCATTGCTTTATGTTTGCACCTTCGCCGAAGCAAATTCCTATGTTTGTGAATTTCACTGACAATGGCAATAAACCGCTTCTGATTCTGATTCTGATTCTGATTCTGATCAGTGATTAATGAAAAAAGTGATGCTAATTTAATATTTTATTTTTCAGGGACTTGGGCTCAGAACACACAGAGCACTGAAGCAGGTACTACTCACGGCATAAAACAAGTCGAGGTTTGGATTAGGATGGAGTTTGGGTCAGACTCAGATGCATAATTATTCTTGCTAATCCAGAAGCAGAAGTCCCAACTCTGGTTCTCTAAAGCCAGGATTGAAAAAGAATCTCCTCTGATTTCCTGTCTCTTGTTACATAAATTTTCCTTTTCATGGATCCAAAACATACCCTCATCTTAGGGATGAGGGTATGTTTCGGATGTACTTGTTCCATCGCAGAAGTGAGTGAGATGGGGTTTGAGTTTGCATGTCTCCTGTCTCCTGCAGAGTGTCTTCTCAGTGAGGAACACAGAGCTGATGTGGCGCTGCTTCTGGATGGATTCAACTACATCAGTTCAGAAGACTTCTCCAAAGTGAGAGATTTCCTGGCGGCTCTGGTCCAGATCCTCGGTGTGGTTGGTCTTGGTTCGGTCCGGATTGCTCTGGTGAAGTTCAGTGTTGAACCTGAGGTTGAGTTTTACCTGAACACCTATCATGATGTGCCCTCTGTGGTCAGTGCAGTCAAGAGGCTGTCACAAAGTCCTCCTTCTGCTGGAGACCTGACCACCGACCATTTGAACTTTGTACTGAAAACTATTTTCCAAGTAGGTCAAGGATACAGAGTCAATGCTCCTGATGCTCTGATTCTGATCAGCGACAGAAACTCATCAGGCATCAGTACAAACACTGTCCGTGTGTGGGGCGGTGCTGTCAAAGTGTTGATAGTTGGAGTTAAAGACGCAGATTACAGCGATTTAAAAGACATTAGGAATGATCGTGATAAACCTGAAGTCTACACTGTAGAAGACTTTGATGGTTTTCCAAACATTTTGAAAGAACTAACTCAGTCTTTGTGTCGTTGGATCAAACAGAAGCTCGGTAAGTTGTTCCCATGACTGCAAAGTTTAATATTTTTATGAGATGAAAACCATCAACTGGTTTGTAGTTGTAGAATTACTATATTTGTTTATAAATAATTATGGGGTGTGCATGGTGGCAGAGTGGTTAGAGCTCCTGCCTCCCAATAAGGAGATTGTGGGCCAACGTCACATGATCTCTCTAGGTGGAGTCTGCATATTGTGAATGGTTGTCTGTCAATGTCCATGTCTCTGTGTCAACCCTGTGATGAGTTGGTCACTGTCCGTTGTGTACCCCACCTAAGGCTCAAAGTCACTGGGATAGGCTCCAGTCATCCGCGACCCCTAACAGAAACAAGCGGTAGAAAATGAATGAATTGTAATGATAGTAATTAGTCATGTATCATGCATATTAATTAGCTACATTGATGTGACTTCATTCAGGCTAATTAACAAACCAGCTAGTTAATCTGTAATAATAACTCCCAAGTCTCTTAACACCAGCAGCATTGATATCAGTCGACTCATGACACTGTAGTAGATTCAAGTGGAACATAATAATTCACTTCTATCTTCAGACGTGAGACGACCTGAATCTGTGAGGTTTTCTGATGTTCAGCCAAGAAGAGCTCGAGTCTCCTGGACTTATAGTGGCAGCAGTGTGGAGTGGTTTTATCTGTCCATAAAACCTGAGCTGAAGACAGTCTCGGTCCTGGGACACACAAGGACCACAGAGATCCAGCACCTGAGGCCCAACACCTCCCATGAAATCATAATCACTGCACAGGAGTCTGGAGACAGTGTTCCTGGGATCGGATATCTGACCACACCACAGGGTACACATCCTGCTCCTCCCTTTCCCCAGACTCCTCCTCCAGCCCCTCCCTTAAGTTGTCCTGTGTTTGTGTGCAGACTGGGTGCGACTGAGCGGTGGTCCCAGTCGGTGCTCTGGTTCTCTGGAGGTGCACATAGACCAGATGTGGAGCTCGGTGTGTGCTGAGGACTTTGGTCGGGCAGAGGCTGAAGTGGTCTGCAGGGAGCTGGATTGTGGAGGTGTGTCTGACCTACAGGGGGCGCTGTTCACAGAGATATCAGCTGTGGGGAGGTCCTTTCACTGCAATGGAGCAGAGACAGCTCTGAAGGAGTGTGAGAGATTTGAGACGCACTGCTCAGCTGCTGCTAACGTCACCTGCACAGGTAAAAGGGGCGGAGCTGTACTCATCTGTCCTCGATTTCATTCTATTTGTGTAAATGTTTTTTGATGTGTTTGTGGGTACATTTCACTTTGACACGGTCACCCATGAAAGAGGTCTCGTTCATAAATAGAATCTTTACTTGGTAAAATAAAATAAATATAAATAAGGCCCAAAGTCACGGGGATAGGCTCCAGTCACCCACGAGTGGAAGAAAATGAATGAGTGAATGAATGAAATAATACATATAATGTATTCCTATTTCATATTAGAGTCATGGCAGGTTTTGGAATACACAATTTTCATCAAACTTAAAAACACAATGAATATACTTTAAAAAATATATAAAATACAAATCCTCTCTGTAATTTAGCCTTTTATATGTGTAAGGCAACAATAATCAACATCTCTTGTTTTTGTCTGTGTGTCGCCAAAAGTGCATCAATGAAAAGCCAACATACACAAATTTCTTGTTTGAAGATTTATGTTAATCGTATGTTGTTTTTGTCCAGGTGATCCGATGTTCTGGCTCAGTGGACTCTACTGTTATGGTGACCTGTGGCTGAGACTTGAGGACCAGTGGAGACCAGTGCAGACTGTAGACCAGGATCAGGACTTGGATTTTGGGTCTGCTCTGTGTCAACATCTGGGCTGTGGTTCTGCAGTTGATGTTGGGTATTTTCGTGACAGCCGCCGATACTGGCAGCTGGACCCTGAGTGTGTGAAGCAGCGATCTGGCCTCAGAGACTGCCTGGTCCACGACTCAAACAGAACCCGGGATATGAACAGTCTGGTGCTGTACTGCTCAGGTCTGTATTACAACATTTATTCCCAAAGCTAAGACAAGAGAGGAGAGTACTTTATCGACGCACTCTTTAGATTACAATATAGCTCAATAGTCTGCATTCTACGATATGCGTGGCTTGAGCTTTTTTAAGGTGCAGAACACCATATGCAACAAACTCCATCAACACACAGAACAATCAAAATATTGCAACAGCACGGGGGTATACCCTGTTACGATGTGGATCAAAAGTATTAAAGAGGAAACAGGGGTCAAAGGGGGTAACAAAACATAAAAAAGTTGTACTTTTAAGTTAGGTTTGACCAAAACCCTACCGAGCCCAAAAATATTTAAAAAAAACTATGGTGGACCTGCTGAGCCGGCCAAATGGAACAAAACGATGCAACGTCATTAACTAAAAGGTAAAAACGTCTCCAAACTAAAACAGGACCACTGATCCCAACAGGTCAAAACAAAAGGCTAACTGCAGCCAGCACCATGGTGTGGTCTGCACCGAGCAACAGCAAGAATGTGACCGCACAGGCTTCAGGTGCAGGGGGCACGGCAGTGCGCCACAAGAGAGAGCACACCACGCCAGGCACCTATTTATAGTGGGCAACCAGTCAGCACCCAACATCCCCACAAATACTGGACAATGGCTGGAGAGGAACAACAGCCAAAGTTTTGTAAATTTAAAAATGACAAAGTGACAAGGTCTATTGTTCTAAATGTTTAAAGAAGATCTACTGTGCTTCTATCAGCTATATGGTTCTGTTCGATGACACTCGTGGATCAGAATGTTATATTGTGGCATTTTAAATTACAAAATGTATCTAAAACAACAAGTTTAAATAATAAGTCCACTTACCTCATTGTTGGTGATTTGCGTCAGCCTGTTTACGTTACATTGTCTTTGGAGAGCTGCAGTTCACGAGAGCGAACAGATAATGAATTTGTTTTTCCCGTTTGTACGAAAATGGCTACACAACACTGCAGAATTTTATGTGTATCACAGTTTAAGTAAATAAAATTGATGAACGTAGTTAAGTAAATATCAGTTGGCGTAACAAGGGGAATGATGGAGCAATAGAGTCTTTTCTGTAGGAGAATATAGATTACTCAAATATGGACTAATCACTTTAAATACATCTTCTAGTGGTGGGGAAACAAATATAGTATTTGATTGAAATGTCAATTGTGCATAATAGCTCTCTTTGGGTGGAGAGTCCTTGCCTCAAGTGGAAGAGTTCAAGTATCTCTGGGTCTTGTTCATGAGCGAGTGAAGGATGGAGCGTGAGATTGACTGAAAGAAAGAACTGAATCTGAAGGTAAAGTTCATGATTTATCAGTCAGTCTGCATTCCTACCCTCAGCTCTGGTCATGAGCTTTGGGTAATGACCGAGAGGACAAGATCGCGGATACAAGCGGTCGAAATGAGCTTCCTCCACAGGGTGGCCAGGCTCCCTTAGAGATAGAGAGGAGCTCAGTCACACAGGAGCTGCTCGTCCACATCGAGAGGAGTCAGCTGAGGCTCAGACATCTGTTTTTGAGCCTCCTGGACGCCTCCCTCGGGAGGTGGAAGAAAAATAACTGGAAGAAGATGGATGGATGGTTTCCTATAAACCACACCACAACATCTGCAGATTATTTGAGACCTGTGACTTTGCTGACTGCCCTCTTTCTCTCTCTCCACAGAGGCCTTTCCTGCTCTCAGAATCACAGTCTCGTCTGAAGGAGTTTCTCAGTCCCTGGTGCACAGGGCTCTTGTGAGGTCCAGCGCAAACTTCAGCGTCTCCTGCTCTTTTGATGAACCGTTTCTGCCAGTCTTTTTCCACCTGTTTTCTCCAAGTGGGAATTACTCCCTGCCAGATGTCAATCACTCTGCCCACTTCCTGTTCTCAGCCTTTGGTCCCGCCCACACAGGGGACTACACCTGTGGTTACAGTGAATCTGAAACAAGTAAAATCCTAAAGAACATGACCCTTTACATTGGCCCTGGAGGTAAAGTTCATTTACAATTTGAAGTTTCTTTCTGTTTAGATTATTTATGTTAAATATGTGTACAGTCCCAGACTCACATCTGCTCCTGAGAGCCGGGATCCATGTCCTCATCCTGCTCCTCTCCACCACTGCACTGTACTTCTACTGTCAGGTAAGAAACAGGACTAAAAGAAGACCAGACCAGGACTACAATAGAAAATATAGTTCAAATAAAATCGAAAAAGAACTGAACCAGGAATAATGTTTATTTCTTTTTTTTTCTTTTTTTGTCTGTTTAGATGACTAGAGGGCAACGGTGTGGATAACTGTGATTTCTCTTCTCTTTGGGAGCATTCTGAGAAATTCTGAATTAGTGACATTTGGAAAAATGTTATTAATTAATTAATATTAATGGAAATTAATATTATTAGCTCTTTACGTTTAGCATATTTATACAGTCATTAAATAATAATCCTTAAAGGTGCACTATATCAGGGTCCGCCTCCTGCTCATCTCCAGATGCAGATCTTATAGTTTTGCCTGAAATGTTACAAGGCCTACACTAACTAATCCCTAATTAAGCAGATGATGCCAGTTACAGGTTACATCTGTGGGAGGACGAGCCCACAAACAGTGAGAATACATTTTTTTCAAGACATTTTGAAGAAATAACACCCGTAAGATATGGGTTAGATAAACGTAGATACTCTGATAAGACAGGTTTTAAGACATGTTTTCAAGCCAAAGAAGGCATAGTTGAATACCGAGAACAAATTAACGTATTAGCCTTTACACTTCCATGGTGTGAGCGTGTGTCTACAGTGGTAAGTCGAAAGGAGACAGTGTGCGGTGTAAAATAGGACTCGGCTGTGTATTTACAGTTATTGCCTCAAAGCGGAGGACCGATCGGGGCTGCTCAGCTCACTCGCCAGACATTTTAAATTAACTTCTGTATCTATGGTTAAGTTTCTACTTTATGACATACATTTTAAAACTTGCTTACAACTAATTTAAGACCAAATGCTAAGATTTGATCAAATGTAAGACTTTTTAAGCCCTTAAATTTGGCTTTCTGAATTTAAGACATTTTAAGACCCTGTATCAAACTCCTGTAGGCATGATCCAAACAGGGCTGCAGCTAATGATTGTTTTGGTAATCGATTAGTCTAGCCATTACTCCTTCGATTAATCGATTAGTTGTTTAGAATGTGAAAGACCCTTCAATATTACAATTTTACTAAATTTTACCCAGATAAAGCCGTTTAACGACATCTTGGTGAAGAATGTTTATAGATTTGGAGAGTGGAGTCTGTGTATAGACCAGTTAACCATTACTTGATTATTTAATTAGTTGACAACCATTTCTACAATCGAGTAGTTGCAATTAATCAATTAACTTGTTGCAGCCCAAATGTCACTTTCAAATGAGGAATATGTTCTGAGCTATAAAGAGTTAAATTACTAGGAAGTAGGATACTGTTAACTCCTGGAGTGATTTGTTACATATTAATTAGACATATTTATTTTATGTTTAATTAAGTAAACATACTCACTGAAACAAGCAGTTAAGAGCACATTTAAGAAAACTGTTACTTAATGTCACGTTAGAAGCATTAATAAGTGCTTAAAGGCACACTGTGTCACTTTTCTGCCTCCTGCTTGTCGGTATTAAACCTCTATCTTGCAATTATTACAGGTATTTTATGTTTGGGACCACCCATGAGAGGTTCATAGTATTTAAATTAAAAATAGAAAAATATACATAACATGACACGAGGACAGCAAATAATATTTGACTGCAACATCTCCTCACAAAGCATTCTGGGAAGATTGTGAAGTAAATGCAGTTATGGGGGAATATGCATATTTGATCATTATTTAGTGATAAGAATAAAATCATGTCAGCACTGGATAATCACAGCTGGTTCAGGTTTAACTTTGACTGTGGTTTGTTTTCTGCTTCATATTCACATTTGTCAAAGAGAGAAAAACAGAGAATCATTTTAAGTTTTCTTACTTTAAAATATGGTGTACAATACAATACAAATTCAAGTCATGTTTTTTCATAACAATGTAACCAAATGTTACCTATCTGAAATATATCCTGTACATAGATTTGTGTTTTGTTCACTATTCTTTGTTTAATTTGTTGTAAAGTGGCATTTTATATAATGTTTAAGAAAGTGTTTTTACTGTTTTGATTCTAGTGAGCACAACAGAGCTGCATCTGCTGCTCTTTGTAAAGACCATCAAATGTGCTTTACTGTATTTAAGATTTAGTTATAATGCATTAGATTAAGCTGCATTCTGTATTCACAATGTTCTATAATTGCACGTCTTGTAAATAAAGTTCTTGAATTCATTTATAAATGTTCATTTCATTGAATGTCTTATAAATAAATAAAGTATATGTATATTTGATTAACTCAACACTTTATTGATACTGTTATTTAGTATATAAAGGTGCACTATGTGACTTTTCTGGTGGTGTGTCCGCCATGACTTTGAGATATTATTGTGTGTTGCCTGGATTGATTCACAGCATGGCATTTCTATCTCCATGGAAACAAGCAGGTGACCCTCCCAAACAATGTTCCCTCTAATTTTTCATGCGTCTGAGCGAACACAAAAACTCCCTGAGTCCAGAGCTTTGGACCACGGTGAGCCACTGTGGCCACATTGGTGTCACACTCGTACAAAACCTGAGATCAGAGCACAGCAGTAACACAGTCTATATTGGGTTTTCTTTGCCTTCATATATTAATGAAGCATCCCTGGATAGAATTTTGAATTTAACTTGTAGCAGGTAAGTTTGAAAGCTGGGGGGTCTGGAGAAATTTTCAACAAAATTGATGTAATTTCCTGGGATTTGGGCTGTTTTAGATCAACAAACTCAAATGTTACAGTGATACATTTTACGATCATGCAATAAGCTAACGGCAGACCCTCCACACAAAAGTTCCATAGTGCACCTTTAATCATACATTATGATTGCAGACGACTTCTGCCCAAGATTCAAATGGAGGCTTTGTTTATCATAAGAAAACTTGTGGCACAGTTGAGTTCACCTGTGTAGTTCACATGCTGCGGATCACTTGTGTCTAAATCTTGTCAGTGTTTCTCTGTGAGCTGCTCTGTCCTCCTCTCTCTGATCACAGCCCCTGGACTACAGCGCCCCCTGTCTGTGAGCTGCACCATCCTCTGCTCCTCTCTCTGATCACAGCCCCTCAGCTATAATTTGGTTTTGGTAGAAGTAATAATAATTTAAAAAATGGATATCATCAAATCAGAGTCATGGTGTTTTTCCCTCCAAAGCTTTCACATTTTTGATGCATTTTAACATAAAGATTGACTCACATCCAGCAACACTTCTGTGTAATATTCAGTAACCTGCTTACATTTCGTCTGGAAACCTCTGGACAAAGTAACCTGTGTGTCATGTTTAGATCATAAGCCTATGTTTCAAATAGGCCTAATGATAATTTACAGTTAATTTATGTCTGAGGATGTCATTGATACTGTAGCTCTGACACAACAAGACAGTCTTCAAAGCCTAAATAAACTTTCCGTCAGTGGCACTTAACGCCTCGTTACGCATGTGGCTAATTTGCATATCAATACACATGAAAAATGTACGAAGCGCTAAACTTTGTAGATGCGCTGTGGCGTTTGCTGTGATTGGTTCATGATTCTTCACTGGTGCTGAGGACAGAGGAGTCTGAGAAGTCTGTGTCTGTGTCGACACTCACACCGCTGCCATGTAAAGACGCCTAAAGACGCGCGGAGACAAGTCAGATCCAGAATGAATGAACTCAGATCAAGTTTGTCAGTGTGAGTTCTGAGAGCTCGGGGTTGGGTCGATTAAATCTAAAAAAGTGCACAGTCTGACCCTGGATAAGTTTGCGTCTAATGTGATGGTTTGACTCCAGAGACAATGATTTTAGTGGGACTACTTTACCGTGCATCAGGTGGAGGAGCTCGTTTACGTGCCTGCTGGCACAGCATACTACCAGCAAATAGTTTAGGGGTCCGCAGTCTTCGCGGTAATTTGCGCTATTCTAGACGCATTAGTTCGTCAGCTGTTTGTTCTCAAAACTCAGTGAATACAAGGCGGGTTGGTCCAGAAGAAAGACTAGTTAAAAGCGTATGGGATGTAAAATTTTAGTTCCCCGGAGCCTTTGATTTGGCGCTATGTGCTGTTAATGATCAGGCGTGTTCTCTTTCTCTCGTGCGCAACTTAGATTTTCTCTGCGCGATGCCCCTGGGTGCTCCCAAACCAAGTTCCTAGCCAGATCTGTGTGGAGGCGAGTCCACTCACATCAAGAATTTGAAAAATAAAGTTAGTGTCACTCCAATAGAACATTATTCACCTTATTCTGTCCCGCCCACTTTGGTAAAGGCACTTCTGGTTTGACGAGAACCCAAGCAAATGGTGGACGAAGGAAAAGTCTCGCCGCTGAACCATTATATGAAGTAGATCTGTACGCAACGCAACAAGTCACACTGCACCCATTTCCTGGGCGGCCTGAAAATTGCTTTTCAGTCCGTGTAGAACTTATTTTCTGTTGAGCTCGTCAGATTCGAATTAGATTTAGTTCCACATATGAAAGCGGCCTGGGTCAAAAAGTAATGTGCGAGCTTTTCACAATGGCTATGTTTACACAAATCAGATTTTTTTGGATAGGCGGTTCATTTTGCAGATAAAATGTGACTCAAATCAGTCTTAATGTGTGAACCCACACAGCTCTGAAGCGTCTGATGTGAAGAAGAAACAACAAAACCAGGAGTGGAGCTGTTGTCACATGATAGACAGATTGTAATAAGGAAGCATTTGTCAGTACAAGCATCTCTTTATCGTTTGTCTCCGGTCAGTAAAAGTTAATATTTTATCCTTGTCACACATCATCATCACACAGTCATGGGCCAAAGTGTTGGCACCCCTGGATTTTTTCCGTAAAATGCTCCATTTCCATTCCATTAAAAGCGAAAAAAAAATGTGAATCTTTATAGAAAATCTAATCACAGTCACAAAACAGGTCAGAAAAATCACAATTACATATTTTTTCCTAAATGGTGCAGCTCTATTAAAAGGCAATAGAAAAAAACAAAGTGAACACAAATCATGATAAAATCGAGAAATCAAGAAAATCGTGATTATAATTTTTTGCCATATTGCCCAGCCCTACCATCAAAAATAGTTGCATGCACCAACTTCATATCATCCCTGAAGAAGCCAAAACCACTGAAATTAGTTTAGACAGTCTCAGACACATGTATGACCTGCTTTGGTGATAAAAATGTCAAAGATCCAATCAGCTGTTTCCAAACTGTGTTAGACTTGTGTTTGCACATCACATGCCCCTCTGATCTAAGACAGACATTCTGCAGTGACATAGAGCACCTTTAATGAAATAATGTCAAAATAATGTTTCATACTCATTGCTACAGAGTTATTAAGATAATGAGCCAAATGTCTGCAGTGTTTGCTGTTGCCATGTGTTTTCTGCTCACAACAACTCGAGCCTTAAAGTTCTCTGTAGGTCCTCTGATACTGTTTTAATTCCTTATTTTCTGCTTTTTAAACATGTATTTCCTCGTAGAGCAGAGTCTCAGGTTCAGCCCATGACGGAGGCTTGGGGCCCAGCAGAGCACACATGCACCAGGGCCTGATGGATGCTACTGCCTCTGGGAAAGAAACACCTCAAAGTGTCCAAAATGCATGGGATAATCGCGTTATCAAGGCTCTCCGTGTCATTTTGACCCGGTCTAGATGTTTTACCTCATTTTTTATTTTATTTGTCACTGGGAAACTTTCATGGGTGGTCCCAAACATTACTCTACATACAATTTATTCACCTTATTCTGGAAGTTGCCTTACGCGCCGCCGTCTTGTTTCCGTTGTAGTTTACATGGAGCAGACGAGCTCAACAGAAAATAAGTTCTACATGGACTAAAAAGCCGTTTTCAGACTGACCAGGAAATCGGTGCGTTGTTGACTTGTTGTTGCTCGTGTTCATTAAACATTGTACACAAATCAACCTACTTTATGTTACATTTTAGCGGCAAGACATTTTCCTTGTTCGTCATTAGCTTTAACAGAGTTCTCGTCAAACGGAAGTGCGTTTACAACAAAAGTGCAAAAAACTGCAAAAGTGGGCGGGGCAGAATAAGGTCAATACCAAAAAAAAAAGGTTCCTAATATGAAAATAAATATTGCTATTTAACCAGAGCACAAAGGGTATACTTGTGTCCGCACTTCTGACCCCGGGTCTGATATAGACTGGTCAACAAAATGTTCTGATCTCATTGGCGTGAAAAAGCCTTAATAAAAACACCTGTGTTTGAAAAAAATGCTACATAGATAAGTTTAAATCAGATGGTTGACTCCCTGCTAAAAATATTACACAGCGCACTTGTAAAAATGCTTCAGTAATTGCGCTAAAACGGCATTGTAAACTATTTAAAAGAAGTGTGAGAGGACATGAGCTGTTGCCAGGTTGAGTGTCCATATTATCTTGTGATTAGCGTCTGTTGTTTCAGAGTTATTTATGATGCTCTTTGTGTACAGAGCCTCAGTCCTCCATCATCACTGGCCTTATTTTCACCTCCAGGACAATTCCATTCATCATCCAGCGCTGTGCTACTGTTAACCACTACACTATGGTAAATAATGTAAAGGATTAGACCCGGCTGGGAGCTCGCCATGGAGTCTTTAAATGTTTGGAAACAAAGACATAATGTGATTTGAATAAAGAAATGTGGTTCTGCCTCAATCCAGGTAAATTTAGTGATGATAGCAACAAGAAGCTGTCCGTCATGCAGTTTTAACGCATGATATGCAGCGAGTAATGTTCCTTCACAAAGAAGTTCAACATCAACACAGCAAAGAAAAACTAACTACTCTGAGCCTTCATTGGGTTTCTTTTGCTTTTTTCTTTTCTTTTGCTTTGTTTTTGCTTATATTTTTGTCATCCCCCCGTGGCCCACGATAAGAAAATGTTTGGCTATGGGGTAATCCATTTTTTTTTTTTCGTTGCATATTTGTGTTCTGCGAATCTTTCCTTTTGTTTACGTATTGTTCTGCCAATGTAAAAGCAACTGCGGAACAGTCGACTGTAAACAACAAAAGTGGAGTTACAGTTTGCAAAGGAACGAATGTTAAAGGTTCTGTAGAAATGTCTATTGATGTGTGAGCAGTGGCAGGGGCCACATCTGAAGGTGCCCACGGGTTTTTTGAAGAATTATTTGATGGTAGATATCCTTTTACCAATTTGTGTTTGAGTGTGGTAGCACGTCTCTAGATGATTTGGGGGGCTCAGAGAACATTGGGCCCAGTGAGGGGTCACATGAGAAAATGTTCCAATTCTTTTTTATGATACTTTTAATGGTTTGTGCTTGATTGTTAAAGTGAATAGAGCAGTAGGTGGTGTTTGTAGTTTGTGCGGAGGTGGAAACCGGTCTCCTGATGAGAAGACTTTGACAATCCATCCCACTAAATCGAGAGCAGGCTACTTTAAGCGTTTTGGTTTTGTAGCCTCTCTGGATAAATATTTTTTGGCTTGGCATTGAAAATCCTTCTGAGTCACAGATTATACTGTCAGTCGTCTTCTTCTTTGCCCCTTCATGATGCATCATGAGTCTTATGCTGATTTGTAATTTTGTGTGCTAATTGTTTTGTTATCCATTCAGGTCACATGACCTTGCCCCACTTCCTCTAAATAGGAAGCGCACAAGCTTCATTTGAATGAATGCCCTGACAAAGACAAATTGTTGCAACGTGGTGGCGTCCATGATGGAATAAAAGACTGTGTTTCCATGTAACAAACTGGCCTGATCCTCAAAGAGCATCTGGTAATCAGAACTTTTGGCACACTCTACCTCAACCGAGCACAGCACGCGCTTTGTCTTTCTTTAACATAAATAAACTTCCAGACAGATACATTCTATGGTGGCTACAAAATGAATCTCAAATTACTGCTCTTGTAAGAAAAATGTATTTTTTTCTCAGATCAAATCAACAAGAACAACTTCATGCGTTCTTGAGACCAGTGTATGGATAAGGGATCTCTGGAACAGAGTTATCCCCCAAAAAATGTTAGTACACGCTCATAGGAACATGGACACTGTAGAGTGTTTGCAGCTGTTCACATACGAGTCATTGTGACAAGTTTAGCCACACTTTCTCTCTTTTCTCACACACTCTCTCTCATCCTTTAGTTCTTGGGTTGGCATTTAACCTCTAGAAACAATCACTATTTCCTCCATTCCTCTTCTAATGACGGTTGGACCAGTTATTAGTGGCCTAGAGTTTTTTTAGCCTTGTTTCAGGCCTTGTGTGGAGTAACTATGTTTGTTTTTGTAAAGTAGGTTTTACTGTTCACTTTATGAGTTTATGCGGCTAAATGTGTTTCCACCTTTTGAAACTTGCATCAACTGTTATGCATTTAAATCAAAGTCCTCCTGAAACTAACGTAACATTCCTGTGAATCTGGTTCTAAATGCGACACTTGGGATTTTCTCATCCTGTGTGATACTGTAAAATGTGCATTAAAAATAAAATGATGGAAATGCAGTTACTGAGGTAAAATTTGACTTGACCTAATTAATTCATTAATAGACAAAAATGCAGCTTTTGTGATAGTTTTCTTGCATGAGCACGTGTCTAAACTGATTAATTGAATTGTTCTTTTAAAAAACCCCAAATGCACTTCAGGAGATCATTACACTACAGACAAAGTGCAAGAGAAGGACTTTAATTAAGTTGCATTGTTTTTAGTCTTCTACTCCAAACATCAAAAAGTATATTTTATTTATCATACTTTATCCTTGCCTTTTAAACACTTTATACCTCTTAACTTGTCTTAAATGATCTTTTTGAAGCACATGCTCTTTAAATTCTCCATCTGAGTACTATTAGAATTGTCAAAATGCCACTAAATCATTAACTTTAGCAGCGACAAAGTGGAACTGAACCCACAACCTCTTGGCTCAGAGGCATAATACACCACTCCTGGACATTTTCTGTTTCTTTATATGTATTCTGAGGCTGATATGGCTTTTATATGTTCTTAAAAGCTACAAAATGTTCCAAGGAGAACAGCATTGGTTTCTCAGTAAACCACTGTTACAAATTGAGTGTCAAGACATTTGATAAACTCTAAAAGTGAATATTTACATCCGTTTTATTCCATTTTCTCTGCGCAACTGCTTAATAAAGTCCAACTCTTTGATAAAACGCTTGATTTTCTTCAGCCACTCTTCGACTATTAAGAGAGAAAAGGAGTGATTTAGCCCGGACACATTTGCATATTTTAAACTACAACAAGCTCTTGAAAAATACAGCCGATTGTCGATGTAGAAACAGACATATCAAAGTGAATAAAACATAATAATACTTTTAGCCGTTTAAGCGCAAAATTGTCTCCTTAAAAGTAGAAAAAAGAGTTGAGAGAATGATTTGCATGATTACAGTTTAAGGGTTCTCTGGAGGTCAAATGCTTTCATTTAATGAGAACCAATTTTAAACATGGTAGTTTATAAAGTTTGGTTGTTCCTGTTGTAATCCATTAAAAGCTTGGGTCCAGACGCTGTTAGTTCATTAATTTATTTGGACTTGGTCTTGAACTTGTCCTGGTGGTGTGTCCTTATGAATTTTACCTTCTGCTTTGTTTAACTTCAGCCTTGATTTATATAATTGTGATTTGTCTTAACTGTACCATGAAGCTGCTGGACTGATCCTGGAAGTGTCTCTGGACTAGGGATGTCAAGATGAACTGGTTTTTCAGTAATTGTGATTATTTGCAGCCACGGTAGGTTATTTGTGGGAGTTTTAGAAGCCACGATATACCGCAGTAAAGTACAACACGACTCGGGTTTGTGTGTCTGTGTGTGCGGCGGTGAACGCAGCCAGAGCACTGCACGATAAACTCACCTCAAGAGGAAGATGGCAGCAGGAATGGAGTTGCGTCCACCCAAACACTAATAAAGTCTGCAGTGTGGCATCATTTTGGGGATCCTAAAGATGACGAGGGCAGCTAAAGGTGCTAACACATCTAACATCATCCAGCATCTTCGGGACAATCATCCGTCACAGTTTGCCCAAGTAAAGGTTAAAAAAAAAGTGTCCAAATCACAAATATCATGAGGCTCACTGCAAAAGTATAACGTGCTATAAACATGCAAGTGATGTAAACAGTGATCCGAAAGTTAAAGCTTGGTGTGCGGCTCGTAAAGAACAGGATAATGGATGGATAATCAAAGCAAGCTCATGACCCGATGCACGTGAGGCGCACCAGAACAGAAATATAACTGTAACCATATATGAGGACTTTATTTCAGTCGTTGTCAAGAAGACACACACGTTTATGGACTTTGTCGTTCACTGGTCACAGTGGTCAGTATTTGAATCATATTCAACTTCATAATAATGAACATTAATTGTTTTCAATAATTGGACTAAATGGAGTACAATTATGATTCAATAATTAAAATGTGTTTATTTTGTTATAACAATATACATTGTTATAACATTTAATTAAGTTTAATTAAATCTTTCAAATAAGTTCAATATGAATATTTTCAAGTTGAAGTGTTAATAAAATATTTTAAAAAGATAAAAAATATCAAATTTGCTTTTTTTCCTTTAATTACATCCATGATCGCAAATAATCGTAAAACTGTGTTGCCCCCTCAAAATAATCGTGACTCTAAAATGAGATATCGTGACACCCCTGGAAAAGTCATACTACAAAACAGCTCACTGCTCGCTCTGTCAGCCCTGGTTTTTCAGAATGAATCTATCCTCGTTCAAAGAGCAGGGGGCGGAGTCAGCTCCAGCCGACCAATCAGAACAAAGAGCAGCGTATTTAAAACATGAAGAACTGTCAGCTATGATCACAATCATATACGACAAAGTAAGAGGTAAAATATAAGGTGAATATCAGCAAAAGGAATCTCAGGCACCATGTTCATGTGGAGTTGGCACTTAGCGACCAATCACAGCCACGAGAGGTACACCACAGAGAAAGTTATTTAGAATATTATTGATGGATAAAACAGAGTGAAGAACAAAATGTGTTAAAGTCATGAATGACACATGATACAGCTCCATGGACTGAATGAAAGGCTCTGAGTCTGAGCCGAGCAGCACATAAAAGGCCCACAGCTCAAAGTTACATTTAGTGTTTCATTCTGTACATATTTTAATTGCATATTTAACACAATACAGTACAGTATGATTTAAGATAATGGGAATATTCCACCTATGAATCAGCTGCATAAGTGTGTTTAAATATCAATCCTCCTCTTTATAACTCTGTGCGCACTGATAAAATAATCCGTGCTGTGATTATGCGTTTCCTTATTTCTCCACTGCTCTCTCTCTCTCACATGGTGCGCTCGCTCCATCAGGTGTATTCTCATGTCTGATTGGTCCAACCTTCTTCAGCAACTTATCCCGGTTAAGTTCGCGGCATCTTGTCATCGAGATCTATTCTGCTAGAAAGTGAGTCTGTTTGGTAGCGCCGCTGAACCAGGGTCTGGAGTCACCTCGCTGACCCTCTAATCCAGTTTCAGATTACAGGCCTCTGGTTTTGTTTTGGCCCAAATCTGGCTGCTGCCCCCGCGACCCGGCCCTGGATAAGCGGAAGAAGATGGATGGATGGATGGTTAAAATTGGCGTTAAATTCTGGATTTTTATCAGGTTTAGTCTTGTTTGGGTATTGACTTAGTCCTGGTCCAGTGGTGGAAAGTAATAAAGTACACAGGTTAAAGTACACTACTTAAATACAATTCTTAAGTATCTTTCCTTTGTTTTCAACTTTTACTTCATTACATTTGAACGTAAGTGTTGTACTTTCTACTCCGCAAAGTTTTTTAAAAGGACTGAAAAGTAAGTACTTTCTGTTTGGTTTGAGAGGCTATGATTTTGCACATTCTTGGGGAGAGATTGTCTAAAGGTTTTGAGTTCAAGTCTTGGTGGTAAGCAAACAAATTATACAGAAAAGAAACATTGAGAAATGACTGACTAAAGAATCAGGGCAATTCTTTATCGAGATGAACACAGTGAAAAAACATTCACTTTTTACCCTAAAAGTACATTTTTAAACACGAACTTCAACACTTTTACTGAAGTAGATTTATATATGTACTACTTTTACTTGAGTACGTTTTTGCTTGTGTACTTTTACTTTGGTAACACAATGCAGTACTTCTTCCACCACTGTCCTGGTCTAAAGGTTATCATTCTATGGTCAGACAGTCCATCACAGAGTTCAAATATGAAGTGCATGAAAGAGGGCAACTTTTTCAGCCGACATTTTCATACAGCAATGTCTGTGAATAAAGAAAAAAAGATATTTTTGCATCATATTTATGGAATCACAAAAAAGATGAATCCCCCTCGTGTTCATAGGTCACTTTTTACATTTCATCTGTTTTTATTTCATAAATGTAAACAACACAGACTTTTGATTCTTGCTATTAAACACAAAAAAGTAAAAGTCTGAACTCTGCTACAAACTGCACACTTTTACCAACACAGGACTGGCTCTAATTCTCCTGAAACACTCAAGCTGATCATGAACATTTGAATAACTGCACTGCCTTGAATCAAATGCTGTACATAAAAGAAAGAAAACAAAACAACATTTTAACAATAAGCAAAAATGATCACAAAATAACTTGCTCACATTAAGCTCTCTTCCTCCATTCTTAAGTGCAGTCTATCGATTCAGAGTCTTTGTTCAATGTATTTTCCTCTAAATGTTTCTGATTCACTTCTGATGCAACACGGAGCAACAGCACCCACTGCTGCCCCAATCCCACAATGCACCACTGCATTCTCTAGTTATGTTTCCATGCATATGAGGAAAATGACATTCGTCTTTAAGCAGAAGTGTAGTTATGAATTTTTCCAGTCTTTTCCTTGAGTAAAAGTGTTGTTTTTTCTTCTTACTGAGTAAATCTAAAAGTGACAAAAACCTATGTTGACAAATTTAGATTTTTTTTTGTGCTTCTTGCATCGCTCTTTCAGATAGAATTTAGTTTTTCTCATTTTTGTGGCTGTCCTTTGAAAATATCTGATTGTGTGGATTAAAGGAGATACATGCAGCAAAATCAACTCAAATAAGCTTTTAATCTTGCACAACAGTGTTTCCTTAGTGCAGTCAAAGTTGTATTTTGATAGTGGCTCAAGTGCTTAGATCCCTGTTTTCACCCACCCCCGATCCCCGCCCACATCCTTGTAGTTGAAGTATTATTTGAAAAGTAAAGACTTTGAGTTACACATGTAGAGTTCAAAAATGTCACGTGGACACAGCTCATAAACATTAAACAACAGTAAATTACTGCTGCATGTTATGGTGCATTATCACTATGAAGAGGCGGGGCTTATCAGTTCTACTGTTTTGAGTGAGTGAGAGAGAGACGGCAACAGCGGCAGCTCTCACAGCAAACTGTGCATCCAGCAGGGACGTCTCGAGGATTTCTTGAATGGGGGCCAAGCCCCTGAGCATCAAAAGATTAAAACTAATTATTTTCATGTTGTTTAGTAAGTCAAATACACACTCATCATTATGACTAAAGCATTACTGAGTCACTGAGGATTTAAGTACTCATGCCAGTACAGTGTATGGGCCAGGTCAGTTTATTGTTTTTAGATCCAGTTGGCCTTGCTATAATGATAGGCTTACCCCTTATGTGCATGTTCAAAATTATTCATGGGTTTCAGCTTCCTGTTATATACAACATTTTGCATGCATTAATTTCACCAAAATAGGCCAACATTAAATAAGCTAAATCCACTGCCCTGCAGTTAGAATCACTGTGGCCCTCCCCCAAGAAAGTCTGAAGAAAACAGGTGACATTTCCTTTCATTTGGTGGGTTTTAGGTCAGTTTTTTGGCCTTGCTATAATGATAGGCTATCCCTTTATGTGCGCATGTTCAACATTATTCATGGGTTTCAGCTTCCCGTTATATACAACATTTTGCATGCATTTCACCAAATATGCCAACATCAAATAAGCTAAATCCACTGAACTGCATTTAGAATGACTCTGACCCTTTTTAGACCCTCACTCGTAGTTTGCGAACCACTGCTTTATAAGAACTTTCACTGGTACTTCTGGGGCTGCTCTTTGGCTTTTGGAGGAAAGGGTCAGACCATGTGACCTGCCCAAGTCACCAGGCTGTGTCTGCTGGGGACAAGTGCCATAGTAAACCTGTGTTCAGAATTTGCAGATTTAACACCAGTTAAAGCTTTATAATATGGACAATACGTGGTTAAACAAAGAATAAACATGCATAGACCCATTGAATCCTGATGCTACAGACAATTCAGTCTCCTTTTAGATGAAGAGCCCATAGAATCTGGACCATCAGCATTGATAATTATGAATGGTATGCACTAAATGTTCTACAGCTGTAATAAAATGGAACATCTGAGGCTGGGCATATCATTTGTGTAGCTATAGCCTGCAATAAACCCTGATTTGAATCATGGGTTAATGAATGATTAAATGACAAAACAACAACAATAAGACAGCTCCCTGAATTCTAACATACATGTAGGCAAAAGGCTCCATAAAAGCTTAAACGATCAAGATTTAATCAATAATTTCCTGATCAGAAAGACCACAAAAACAACAGCCTAAAGACACCCCCTCTCTCCTCCTCCCTGACATCTTTGCTTTACTTCCTGATACGGAGGCTGCCATCTTTGTTTTATTTCCTGATACGGAGGCTGACATCTTTGCTTTAGGGCACCACGTGACGACAATCCCCCATGATGCTTTGAGCGACATGAACGACTACGCAGCTTGCAAGTTTTTGTGTTAACGTTAGCTTGTGTGATTGTAATTGTATTCTTCATGTTAGACACACGTGAAAGCGTCTGAAATGAAATAAAATACAACTTACAGGTGTCTCTAGTCGAGCCTTTTCTACGTGCTTCTGTTTGTATCGTCCGACGCTCGTTCACGTGACTCGCACGTTTGCGGTGACGTCACTTCATATAAAAACTGTAATTTTGGTGATTTTAGAAACGGTAGAAAAGAACATTTCTTTCTATTTTATTTAAATACCGATAATAATTCAGTACTGTCTGCAATTATAATGAGCAATTATAGAAAAAGGCTGGGCCCAAGAGGCTGCAGTACCTCGCACAGCCACTAATCAATCTGGGATCACAGACAGAGGGGGCGTACCTTATCCAGTTCATTTAATACATCCATGGTATTTTCACAGAAGTGCTCTCGTCTATCCATGGCGTGCCGCGTCAGACTTCCTCACATTTCGTCATGTGCTACCCTTAACTTAAGAGCCCCACGTTAATTTAGTTTGAGAGAAAAGTCTACAAAAGTTTAGCTTTTGAACCATTTCCTCAGACGAGAACAGGGCAGCTTCACCTTGAATGAGACTGACGCCTAGTGTACACTGAGTCCAGTCCGGTCGCGGTCTGGGATCCGTGCGGGTCTCTTGCAGATTGCCTGTCACACCAGCCTCGGTTCACTGCGGTCCGTTTTTGACGAAAGCCACGTAGATTCACGTGGTTTCACGCGAGAACACACGTCACATGACATGAAAGCCGCGCCAGACCGCTGCGGTGTCCGGCAAAAATAGACTTCTTGCGGATTCTTTCCGGAGACCCGCGCGGCTGCCGGACCCACGGCCGCAGTGCTCCGAGGTTGGTGTGACAGCAAGCGTTGATTTTAAGCACTTTCTAAGTCTTGCGTGACCCACACGGGACCCACGCGGGTCCCGAACCGGAGCCGGACCGGAGTCAGTGTGCATCAGGAGTCAGTGTGCATCAGGCGTGAGGGCTGCGCGGTGCAGGGCTGACAGGAGGGGAGCGGCTCTTAAGAAAAGTTTGCAAAAGTTTATGTGGGGAAATACATCATCAACACATAAATGGGCAAACAAAGTGAATTTTGTTTAGGAAAGTGATATAGAATTTTATTGTGGCTTGGGAAGATTTTAGGTGACGTCCCTGCCCTTAATGTTGCTTGTTTTTTTTTTTTTTTTAAGTTTTAGGCAATTCTGACGAGCCACATGTTTGAGATGTACTGAAGTGCGGTGTACTCCAGTGTTGGATATGCGTGAGCGGATCTTGAGGTGTGCGTTGTTGGAGTTGATGCCATTGGAATGTGCAGGCCCTATATGTTGCGACTACTGCAGTCTCCTCTTATTGTACTTATCAGGCTGGGCTTTATGTGCTGTGTGTTAGCGGTGGACCGGGTCGCTAGGGTAGTTGGGATGCTGGCTGCGAGTGCATAAAACATCTTCAAAACCAAACACAGTTCTAATGTCGGCCAGGGGACTCCGCGAAATAAACACAAATCATTTGAATTCATACTACATACATCCATTAGTGACCAAAATGAGTCGCCCTCTCTGGCTTTAGTTTCACTGGTGTTAAGGTGAAAACACACTGAACGCGAGTGTTTTCTACGTTAACCCTACGTAGAGGCGCGCTAATGCACGACCAAAGCGGCGGGGTGCGGAGCGTTTTCTGCGTTTCAGGTGAATCCCGCAGTTGGAGGCGACCGAGCGACCAGGAGTCAAAGCGCCGACACCTCGTATAAACACTGGGCAGTGCGTTAGACGCTCAGGGCGATCAGTGCAAACACAGTATTCAACGTGCTCCAAGAGGTCACTGGCCTAATTAGATGTAAATAATAAATAATATCAAAATAAATATGCCATCCAGAAAATTCTCCCTTTTCACCAGGTTTAAGTCCATGTTTATCAAATATCATCAATGTGCAATGATATAAAATGTTTTCATGGAGTCCTCCTTGCTCTTAAATCACATTTTTTTCTTTCTAAATATAACGCTTAATTAGGCCTTTTCAAAAGCTCAGGTCTACGATTTGTCAATGTCTCTAAAATATTCTAAATACACCACATTTAACGCAGCTTTCACAGGAAAAAGGTTTAATAGCAGTGCGTCTAAACAGGCCCATACCGCTGTAGAAATATAATTTCCACTGGCTCCAGCAGCTGTAAAGATTAAATGAGAACTGAAATAAAGTAAAAAGAGCCACTATAAATTATCCACCTGTAAATGTAAATGTTCAGATTTTTAACTCAAATGTGTTTGTTTTAAAGGCCCATGTCTGAGGCTTATCTTTCGTGTTTTATAACCCAGACTCATCAGAAAATGTCAGAGGCAAAATTAAAGAACATGAAACATGCACAATTTACCATTTAGAAGTACTGAAGAAAATGAAAAACAATTCATAATCCACAGCGAGCCGATTTAATCCTCCTTGTGTGTCATGTATTGAGGATTTCTTCAACTTCTCACGTAATTCCACCAGGTCAAAGTTTAGATTCTACTCCAGGATAACATTCACGTAGAAGTCTGTTTTATCTTTGAAAATTACAGATTTAACGCAGACTATCCGTGCTTTTGCACCTTTACATGAGAGGTGCACACGTGTGCGCGTGTCCTGACTCCAGCTGCAGGGGAGATAAATAAGGGTACAAAAGCGTCTCTCACGGTATTCAATCTCAACACCTCAGGTCTACGAGCTGGCCACTTGCACACAAAGCCTATGACTTAAATCAGTGGTTCTTAAACTAGGGGTCGCGACCCCAAGTGGGGTCACCAAAAACTTTTGCGGGGTCGCCAAATTATTTTTCCAGTCGGGAATTAACGTGCTATTTTGTGAGGTGAAACTATGAAAAAAACATATATATATACAAATTCAGAGCTGCTGTTTTCGCATTCCTAGGCGCTGTGTGTGCCGCTTAGAGCTTAAATTCTTGTCCCGAGCCGGAGCCGGCCCGAAACCGACCCTTCCGCTCTGCTGTCGGGCTGAGTCGGGCTCGCCCGGGTCAGAGGCGCACGCGGTCCGTGAGCGGGGCTCGTGCGGTCCATGAGCGGGGCTCGTGCGGTCCATGAGCGGGGCTCGTGAGCTCCGTGAACTGAACTCGTGAGGTCCGTGAGCGGGGCTCGTGAGCTCCGTGAACTGGACTCGTGAGGTCCGTGAACGGGGCTCGTGCGGGGCCCCGTGAGCTCCGTGAACTGGACTCGTGAGGTCCGTGAGCGGGGCTCGTGCGGTCAGAGCGAGGCTTGTGCGCTCCGTGAACGGCGCGGTTCGTCATTCAAACCCGCTTCTGCGCTTCAGGTGTTCCGCTCCTCACAGCGCCTTTTGCGTGCGCTCCCTGTCCACATCCTCCAGACAGTTTCACTCAGATGATGGAGAAAAGTCCCACCTGAGGCTGGGCCTCATGGCTCCTGTCGGTCCACGCCTTTTACTCTCTCTCTCTTCACAAAATCACAGAGGGCTCTGGCTCACTGCAGCGACGAGAAGAGCTCAATCTCTAAATCGTCCAAACTAACTCGTCCTAACTACCTTGTGCTAACTAACTTGTCCCAGACAAGGACCGAGATGTGTCCAATACTAACTTTCTCTATAACCTGCGCAGCCTGACCTGCACCTCCAGTTTTATGTACATTTCTAAGCATATTATTTCATGTACAATTTTAAGTGTTTTAGTTTATCTACATTGTAAGTGTATAGTTGACATTGAAATCTGTCAGATATAAGGCCAGTGATCAGTGAAGTGCAGGTGAAAGTTAGTTTTACTGCTGTACAGTGAGGTAAAGAAAATAAAATCCCACAGTACTTTTTTTTGTAGAGCATTTGACCCAGTGACCCCTGTATTTTATAGACATAAATACAACATTATTTAGTGTATTATTTAATGTCATAATTATTCAGCGTTTATTTGTTCACTTTGTTCCACTTCTTGTGAAATAAATTCTTGTAGTTCTTACATTGCCAGTTGGTTTTTAGTTGATTTAGGTTGACGGAATGACAAAAACCTTTTGAGGGAGTGTCAATAACTATAGGTCTGCCCAAAATCGGCGTGGGAGTAATGTCGGGTCGCCAGACCTCACAAGATTTTTCTGTGGGGTCCCCAGACAAAAAGTTTAAGAACCACTGACTTAAATGATGGGAACGTATGCCTTTTGTAGTTAGAAAGGGATTACGCTTCATAACATTATTTACATGCGTGGAGGTTGTAAATTGATGTAGAGTGAAAACATTGGTTTGATTTTGATAATCAGCCGAATCTATTTCACTCAAGGCCAGGTGATTTACTGTTCGCCTCATTTTGACAACTTCATGGAAAAGGCATGCAGTGGGCTCCAGGGCTCCGGTGAAAATTCAATCCAACGGAAAGAATCCGGAGCACCTCCACCGGCACCACTGCACTGCAATGTGTGCGGTCTGAGCTCCACTCGCACTTTACAGTTACGGAAAGTCACTGCACCGGAGCTGGACTGTATGCGGTCTGAGCCCAGGCTGCAGGCAGTATCAGTGTTTTTTTGCGCTGCGCAATTTGGTACGCCACCTTATATGACGCCAATAGTGCAAGCTGGTTTGCTGAAGTGGCTTTCACAAAGCAGGACGACTGTTGGTGATAATCGGCAAGTTTACGCTGAAAAAACTCCAGCAGTTTATCAACGTGATCTGGGTGTATATTGTGTTTAAGTGATGCTTTAATTTACTTGGCTTTATACTGTCCACTGCCAACATTTTTATACACAGTAAACACACCGGCCTTTCCACGTTTCTCTCTATAATTACAGTGAAGCCGAGTGCTAAATAGGCATCATCGTACTTCCTCAACTTAGCTGGATCGACTTTCTTTTGCCTCACCAGCTATTCACAATAAGCACTTCTACAAATGGTGCACGTGTAGAATAGTAGGGGGAAGCGGAGTTTGTGTGAAGACAATGCCAAGACTCTTCCACTTTCTGTGGCGGCTGTGGCTTGGAGTCCTGCCCAGTGACTCCAGGGAAACACTGAGCTCAATGGGGCTTTTCCAAGGTGCACTCTGGTTATGCCTTGGAGAAAGTGCACTTGATCCAACAGTTTGTAAATGATGTGTAACAGCAGACAGGTGCAGTCAAGCAACAGTAGCGATCTGTCAGATAACATGCACAAGTTAAATGCCAGCATTATAAAGTATGGTATGATTTGCAAGCTTTAATGTAGCCTAACTCATTTAGCCATGGCTTAAGTGAATTACCTGTCTGTGTCAATTTGCCTGAGAACATTGATGTCGATCTCTAATGTATAAATGTCAACTTAATAATTTGTGAAATTACGTCTTTTTTAACTACTTTATTTTCCTCAATATTATGACTTTATTCTCATAGCTTTATGACTTTATTCCTGAAAGAATACAACTTTAATCTCTTTTTCTGGTTTTGATTTTAATGTCATAAAATTACGACTTTATTGTCGAAATATTACGGCTTTGTTCTTGTAAAATTAAGACTTTTTCTATCTTAGACTTTAATCACGTAATCTTTTTCACCATTTTTTCTCGAATTAAAACTGAAAATGAAATGAACAAAGGGTACACAGACCAAACATGTTTCACATATTTATTTTGCTCAGCCATCTGCACCTTCAGCACTTGACGCCAGATTTTGCTCTAGTCCTGGTAATCCGCCTCCCTGACAGAGGACAACTTCTTGATGGAGCAGATTTTGCCCTGTCCACGCCCCAATGTGGAAGAGATAGAGCAACAGGCAGCCGCCTGCTCTGCACCCAACGTCATCAGCCCCGAAACAGTAACGACAAGCTCAAGCCCATGGTGTTCTTTGAGCGTGCGTCCATTACGGACCTGACAAGACGTGAGTCCAGGGAGGCGTTGGCAGAAATGTGTGATAGATACCCTCTCGAACCTGATCCTGGACACTTTCAGGAACGTGGTGTTAGAGGGCAGACCACGATAGAACCCTCTATAGGTGTCTGAGGAGGCTGTTAGAAGAGCTGTGTGCTCCAGCCTCTGGGACAGTTTCAAGGCAGTGCTGGGCTCAACTCACCACTCCATGAATGCCCTTTTCAAACTGAGAAAGTAAGGTGACCAGTCATGTTAACGTTGTCCTGTGCTGCATTCGAATAAAGGGCAAACTGTCGAGGATGCCACGCCAGAACCATGCTGCATTCCTTCAAGAACAATGCAAGGCTGGGCTGCAGGAGCTGTATGCCCACTGAGGAGCATTCTGCACTGGCTGAGCACCAGGAAGAGGAAGAGCCACAGCCAGTGGAAGAGGAGTGGGCACCCATCAGCAAGAACAAGTAGCTCAGGGAAACACTGGGCAGATGCATCCCATGTGGAAGCCGCTCTGAACAGCCCAAATGCTCTGATGAAGCAGGGAGTGAGGTGGAGCAGCCCAGAGCCAGATTGTGTCCTGTGAACTGTGACCTCTCTGAATGGTCGAAATACTCAGATGGAGCAGAGTTAAGAGGAGCTGCCCAGAGGCTCCAGAACCTCCAGTGCCAGCTTCGAAGCTATCACCGAAGAAGTGGCAGATCATCGTGGAGAAACGCCACAATCTTAACATACGATGTTGGACAGGAGTTCCCAAAAAAATCAAGGCGTTCTTCACGTTGTGACAAAACCACCTTGCAAAGTTTACTGAGCCGCCTTTACTAGCCCCGCAGTGTCTTAGAAGGAGGTGATGGGGGAGGCCTCTTCTGTACTGCAGGGGCTGGGTCATGGGATGAACAAGGGAGAGCTCATACAGCTGAGCGAGCAGGTCACTGACATCATCTCCACCAGAATGGCTCTAGCACCAAGCCAGTCAGGTTCAGGAAGGGGGCCAGGATGGAGGTGCAGAACTTCCTGGACCTCATCTCTAACTGGCTGTACATGCAGAGGGAGTGGCCAGACCTGAAACACCCAGCCCAGAGAGCACCTGGGAGGATACGAGACTGGTATTCAGAACGCCCAGTCCCGGGCAGGCCAGACCAAGTGCCAAGTGCCCCCTTCAGCCTATTGACCACATGGGGCCTTTAGAAGTCCCACTCTTCCTTCAACCTTCTCAGGCCCCTCTGGAGCATGTGGTGCCCTGTGAGATCCCGGCTGAATGTGGAGTACCTAAAGTAGAGGTGCCCAGGGCTATGTTCGAGGGGCAAGACCATCTGGCCTCTGTCCCAAAATCTTCTGGCACTGCTTTGTGAGAAGGTGCTACAGTGGAATGTTCTGGTGAAGTCAAGAGCTGTGCCAAGGCCGAGAGAAGCGTCATGTGACGCATGTTGCTTTGATCCAGGACGACTGCAGCTCTGAGGTCCTGGACATCATTCACCCGAGCCTGACAAAAAAGATGTATGAAATTATGTGGCAAAGGAAAAAATGTCAAATAACTCTTAATGTTTTATATTTTGAATTCATATTCTTTGAAGAAGACACCCTTTGATATGTTGACAGTGCTGCAAACCCTTGGCCTTCTATGAATGAGCTTCACCTGAAATGGGTTTCACTTCACTGCTGTATCTTGTCAGGGCTCAGAAGTGGGAAGCCTAGAGTGCGCGAAGCAGTGATCAGAGCAAAGGAGGACTGTTGTTATCATTTAAGATAGAAAATATGTTTGGTGTCATCTCACGGTTTTGTTAACTATATACCTGTTTGCAGTGCTTTCAGTGACTACTATGTAAATAATATTGATCATATAATAATAAGTTGTTTTATTTCAAACCTGCTTGCAGTTTACAACACAAATTCACATCAATCGCATACAATTGCCTGGTTTGAAAGGGGGATGGTGGAAGCTTTCGCTTTTTAGAAGTCCGACCCCCCACTCAACTCCACCTGCATATTATTACAACAATATTATTGTATAATAGATAGAACATGCAACATATAACATTTATTATACATCAAGACTACATATAACATATAACATATAACATAACACAACAACACAAGGACAGGCCCAGACACTCTCTAACCTCTACCTCACCCCTCCTCATCTACACACTCACTGCTGAAGGCATCATTCACTCTCTTCCTGATACTTTTCCATCGTTTCTTTTTTAAACATTCGTTTAAACTGGACAAGATTTAAACAATTTTGCATTTCCTCCGCTAACCCATTCCACAAAATAACCCCCCGCACTGAAATACACATTGATTTTAAAGTAGTTCTTACCTGTGGTTGATAAAATTTATCGCCACCTCTAAGATTAAATTTGTGAAGAGCATCTCGACCAGAGAATAAATTTTGAATACTGACTGGAAGAGAGGATTTTGATGCCTTAAACATAATTTGAGCTGTTTTGTAATTGACTAAATCATGTAATTTTAATTCACAATTTTTAAGAAAAAGTTGATTAGTATGACCATTGTAGGGGACTCTGTGGACAATTCTAATTGCTTTTTTTTGGAGAGTAATCAGAGGCAACAGATTTGTCTTATAACAGTTTCCCCAAACTTCTAAACAATAATTCAGATATGACATTATGAAAGATTGATACAGTAAAAGTAACACATTTTGATTGAGTACATAACTACATCTCTTCATGACACCTACACATTTAGCAACTTTGGAACGTAAATAACTTATGTGAGGTTTCCATGAAATCTTCTCATCTAGAACTACTCCCAAGAACACATTTTGTGAAACTCTTTCAATAATTGAGCCATCAATGTTTAATTGCACTGGTATTTCAGTTTTACGGTTTCCAAATAGCATAAGTTTTGTCTTCTTTAAATTTAGTGATAATTTATTTACATTGAACCAGTTTTGTAATTTTTTAAACTCATGAGTTATTAGTTCCAAAAGTTGTTCCAGATTCTCCCCTGAAGTAATTATATTTGTGTCATCTGCAAAGAGTACAAACTTCATAATTTTGGACATTCTGCATAGTTCATTTATATACATTATAAAAAGTGTGGGCCCCAATATTGACCCCCTGAGGGACACCACATGTATTGGTAGGACACCGAGATCTACATTGGTCAACTTGTACAAACTGTTGCCTGTCTCCCAAATAGCTCTTCAACCAGTTTTGTGGTATTCCCCTGATACCATAATTGTCCAGTTTTTGTATTAAGATGTTGTGACTCAATAGTGTCAAATGCTTTCTGTAAGTCGATGAAAATTCCAATAATGAATTTCTTCTTTTTCAATGCAGGTAGTTATTTCTTCTACTAGATCTATCAGGGCAAGTGAAGTTGATCTGTTACGCCTAAAACCATATTGACTGTCAGATAATAAATTGTGTTTTTCAATGAAGTTTTGTAGTCTTTATCAAACAGTTTTTCTAAAATTTTTGAGAACTGTGGTAAAAGGGAAACAGGCCGGTAGTTTGAGAAACAGTGTTTGTCTCCTGATTTGAAGAGTGGGATGACTTTAGCTATTTTCATTTTGGATGGAAATTGTCCACTCTGAAAAGATAAATTGCTTATATGTGTGAGTGGTTTTATAATTTCTTCTGCAACATTCTTTACCAATCTCATATTTATTTCACATCTCTTGGACGCCTTATTACTACATGTTCTAATGGTATTCAGGACCTCCCTCTCATCAACAGGTGTAAGAAACATTGAATGTGAGTTTATATCAATTAAATTTTCCAATGGCTTGCTGCATGACGGAATTTTTTCAGCTAAGTTGGGCCCCACCTTTACAAAGAAATTATTAAAAGCCTCTACAATTTTTCCTTTCTCCCTTAAAATATTGTTGTTCTCCACAAAATACTCGGGATAGCATGAACTGTTTGAACCATTCCTAATGATATTATTTAAAACTTTCCACATTCCCTGTATATTGTTTTTATTTTTGCAAAGGAGATTATTGTAGTAATCTTTTTCACATTTTCTCATAATACTGGTTAATTTATTTTTGTATTTCTTATACTTTTGTTCAGCTTCAGTTGTTCTGTTTTTAAGAAATAATTTGTATAAATAATTTTTCTTTTTACATGCATTCAATATCCCTTTTGTTATCCATGGAGTACTTGTGGTATTTTTTTCTTCTGCATTTTTTAATTGGACAGTTCTTGTCATACAGTTTGTTGAATATATCTAAGAAGGTGTTGTAAGCTGCATTTACATCAGACTCTGCATAGACAGTTTCCCAACTTTGAGAAGCTAATTCATTCTTAAGGTTTATTGTTGACTGTTCTGTTTCCACTCTACTATTGCAGAAAAAATGTCTGTCCTTGATTGTTTTTAGGTCAATATTGTAGACCATGAAAATAGGAAGATGATCACTAATATCATTTAGTAAAAGGCCACTAGTAAGGTTACTATCCAGAATGTTTGAAAATATATTGTCAATCAAGGTAGCACTATATGTTGTTATTCTTGTCGGTCTTGTGATTAATGGAAAAAGGTTCATGCTAAACATTGTATCAACAAATTCTTCAGTAAATTTGTGTTTTTTTGCATTCAGTAAATCTATATTGTAGTCACCACATATTAAAACATCTTTTTTGGTCTTAGTAGAAAATAAATTTTCCATCCACTCCTTAAATACTTGCATATCAGAACCTGGAGCCCTATAAATGCAGCTTACAATAATGTTTTTTCTTTTTTGCATTTTAATTTCTACAGTTACACATTCAAATACTTCTTCAACAGCTATACACATATCTTCAATATGTTTACATTCCAAATGTTTATTAATATATAACGCAACACCCCCTCCTTTCTTGTGTTCCCTATTTGTACTGAACATTTCATAACCTTTTAAATTAAAATCAACCTCTTTGTCAACATTTATCCATGTTTCTGAGATTGCTATTATGCTAAAAGTTTGTTTAAGTTGATTAATATAGTTTTTAATTTTTTCAAAGTTAGAGTATAAGCTCCTGCAATTAAAGTGAATAGCAGATAGTTTGCCTGAGATACTGATTTTGTCATTAAATGTGGTGTCTGTATGATATGTACAATTTTTGCTGTAATTTATATAGAAGTTATTATCAGGATCAATTTCATTAATGCTGGTTTGTGCTTTATAGTCCGTGAAGTCAAACGAGCTAAATTCTAGATCCTGATAGTTTAAATTTGTTTCGTTCTCAGACGTGGACGAACTTTCACTGAGCATAATACTTTATCTCAGAAACATGGTGGATAAACAGGACTGGGGAGTAGAGGTCAGAAAGTGAGGGCCACAGATGAAGACAGACGAGGACAGAGACAGACAGACTGACACAGAGACAAACAGACGAGGACAGAGACAGACAGACTGTCATAGAGACAGACAAACAGAAAGACAGACAGACTGTGACAGAGATACTGCAGACAGAGACAAAAACAAAGACACGGACAGGTAAAGACAATGAAAAACGAATGGGGATGAGGACAAAAACAGACATGACACAAAGACAAACTGATGTACCCAATGACAAACATATAGGTACCACAACACACCCACAGTCACACACACACTGGCACACTTATAGATCTGGCCAATATGTACCCACAGACAAACAACCACACACCTGTACGCAGGCTGGCGCACACCCATGCACACACTCACATATTCACACATTGCAACCACACAAAATTATAAAATAAATGCAATAGACAAGAGAGAGAGGAAAGAAAAAAAAAAGAGAAAACAAACAACAACAAAAAAACATGCATCTAGGCATTTGCTACTATAATGAAATTCAATGTCTTTCTTAATTTATCACCATTGCTTTTATTTATAAAGACTCATATGTGATTCCTTCCTTCAAGCAGAATAAGCATTTCATCGATTAGTCATTTTAGGACAAATAGCCCCATCACGCCAAATTTACGTCAGGCAATTTACGGCAAGCGTTTTACGGCAAACATTTCTCCGGTGCCATATGTAATAAGTGTTCAAACAAAGTCATCCCAAAGTATATTAAAGTTAAGTTTCCACATAAAGCGCTATGGTCAGCATCCAGACTTGGACAGAAAAGAACGTAACTGAAAAAGTCAAGCGTAACGCTGCGGAGAAGAATGTCTACTTACATCGCTGATCCAGAGGATACATCTCGAAAGAATACCTCAGCTTCTTTGGAACCGCGGAAGAATTTTGGCTTTCCTTCAACCATCACCCTTAGTGTGTTAGGGTAAAGCAAGGAGTATTTGATGTTGGCGGCCCGGAGCTTCTTTTTAACGGCATCAAAATCACGGCGTTTCTTGACAGTCTCAGCACAGAAGTCTGATATATGAAGATGACTCTCCCTCCAAGCTGGAGATTTCCCTTATCCCTGGCTAGCCTCAAGATCTTCATTTTGTCTTGTATATTTATAAACTTTATCATGATTTGTCTTTGGTGGCCAGATTTGGTGTTGCTGGTGGATGTCGGCGTTCGGTGCGCCCTCTCATTCACAGTTGCCGAGGTAAAATTTTCCTTCCCAAGGAGTATTGGAATCTGCTGACTCAAAAGGCGACTATGTCTCCCCTTCACTTTTTTTCGGGACATTTAAGAAGCGAAGATTGATCTCCTACTTCTGTTTTCCAAATCCTCCACCTTCTCCTTCAGGTAAGCGTTGTCCTTCTCCAAGGTGCACACCCGCTTCAACAGGTTGCTTATGTTGTCTTCGCTTGTGCTCACCCGGTCTTGTAGCTCCGAGATTTGCCCGTGACCGAGCTCAGTGTTTTTGAATGTCTATGAGACCAGTTTGAATATTTCCCATTTTCAGATCCAAATGGGTATTTACTTCAGTCGTAACGTCCCCTTTCATTTGTTGAATGGCATCCCAAATGGTTTGCAATGAGATGTCGGCCATGACGCCCGGGAAACAAACGTGCAGATGACTTTAAAGAAAGCCTTATGATATTATATCACGCAAATATCATGCGTATAAATGATTATCTATCATTGGCGATACAAGACTTTAGGATTAACAATGGTTTAATTGCCTGAAGTAGTGAAGTAGCCAGAGGCCCAGATCAGACGCTCACGCTGCGGCAGCCATCTTCACAGGTGACTAGTACTCTCAGTCGTGTTTAGTTTGTGAAGACTTAAAAGTTCCTCCTCCCAGCCCCTCCTGCTCCTGGCCTGCCCCTGTCCAGCCCCTCCTGCTCCTGCCCTGTCCTGCCCTTGTCTCACTCTCTGCCCTTTAACCCATCTGTTACATTCCAGGTAAAAGCGAAGTTACTCCCTGGGTACTGGGTGGTAATAAGTTTCTAAACAAAACCTTTTTTTTTTTTATTTTTTTTAAACACCTTTTTCTGAAATCTCAGGCCCCCCCGGTTTCAAAAATAATAGCCCAATAGCAACTGACTACAATCATTTCAATGACAATATACACCGTTACACCAAAAGCAAGAATATTTTAAATATCCCTCCTCAGCTTTTCCCCAACAGTGACCAGTACACGGACAACAGTAGGAAAACAAAGCGCTAAACTCTACTTTGAGTTTTAGCCACGCGGTGGGCACACGCGCGCGCCACACTCACACGTGCGCACGCTACGCACACGTGCGCCACACCCACAGTCAGTTACTCACCTTACCGATGTGCAGCGAGTGCAAACACACGGCGCAGGTCTGATTTGGTCCGGATGAGAGCTGCGATGGACTGGCCGCCGCTGCCGACCACCTCCGGTCTCACCTCCCGCTCCGACAGACGGGTCTCCGGCCTCGTGTTATAATCTCTCGGCTCAGAAACAGTCCACAGTCTCCTCTGAGCCTCTCCCTCTGCTCCGTGGCTCTCATATATGTGTTTGACTCGGGGGGAGTGCGCTCTGGACTGTCCGGCCTCTTTCTGAACTTTCCGCATGTCTCTCTGCTCTAAGTCACGTGGTACCCACCCCTTACTACCAACAGCCAATCACAATAGACTATACAAAGCGAATACCCAACTGACCAATAAAAACTACTAACACAGGAACAGTAAGAATAAACTACTGCGAAGCTAACTACATAAATCTCTGATATTATTATTTAAATGAAATAATACATAACTCTAAACATTGGTGTTAATTACTGTAATGACATAAAAATCACAGAATATTTATCTCATTTTTCATAATGTAAAATAATACATTATTTTATCTTTAGAAATATGTGTCATTTATAGTTCATGTAAAGTAAATGAACCCCTTTTATTAATCATGTGACTTGTTTTAGAGTGAAATGTGGATTAACCCTAACCCATCAAGTTTTTATTCATTCAGTAAGTTCTATGGCATTAAATAACTAAACGATAAAGCAGCAAGGCCCGTGTGTTTGGTAAAAGACAGCGTCATGACGTTGACCACATTTTGTTTATGGCTGAAAGATTTGTGTCCTTATTTAAGCTGTTGTTGCATACACATGTTGTATATCTTTACCATTTCTGATCTTAACATTAAATGCAGCATGATATGGATGAAAACTGGGACATGTGAATAGAGATTTTTTTAATCGAGGCCATTATAAATACCGTTTTTAAAAGTATCCGGGCAGGAGTAACCCGGCCTTTATCATCTCAGAGTTATTTTAGCATACTGTCCTTAACAGCACCAGCACAATGAATTCAAAACAATTGTCTTGTATTACTTTGGCCATAAGATGTGTATGTCAGCGTTTTAATGTTTTTGTTTTCTCATAATGGTATTATGTGAAGCTAATTTGCAGCAGCAGTGGAGCAGAGCCAGCAGACTCCACATGATAAACTTCTGCTGCAGATGAGAACGCAGCACATATTAATATACAACAGAAACTCATACTGTTACATGCTCTTTTGGTGAGTCTGCCAAAATGTCTGCTTGTTACGTATGTTTATCTGTCTTTATAACTCTCAAATACTGTGTCTGTATTATGCTTTATTTGCATTTGAATCATCAGCATAGTAACATTTTTGAATTGTTGGTGTCGGACTTAAGGAGACACTTCAGGGAATAGAAAAAATCTTAAATTTAAAGATAGCAATTTGAAACTTTTTCCTGTAGTTTACTCACATCAATGTAAGTTTTTAATTGCGTAATTTTTTCATATAAAAATAAGGCATTTTATGTGTAAAAACAGTCACAATTGTATATATTTTGACATTTCAATGTGATAAATGGTGAGAACCAGGTTAACTTTTTTTGTTTATTTTGTACACTAATTAGTTTATAAAGTGTATAGTGTATAAAAATATTTCTACAGAATGGATTTTGGATTTATTATTTGTTTTTGAGTTAACTAGATCTATGTGGCCTGAAATTCAACTCTTTGTCTAATTTTTATCTTAAAACTTTAATAAATCAGGCTTAGAATCAGATATCAACGAATCCTGGGTGCTCCGTAGAAAAATCTTTCAGTACAAGATTGTAAAGTTTGGTGCGTGTAGGGAGCCAAAGAAAATGCATTTTAAGAAAACGGCCTTTGAAGTTACAATGTCCCAGAGAAATCTACGGATGAAGTGGATTAAAATGAAACAATAAAAACATCTTTAGGAGCAGATTGGACAAGTTTGTTGTTTCCACATGAAAGTCGATACGCTGAGAGAGCAAACTGACCCAAAAACAAACAAAAACAAGTGTTTTGCCAGTAGTGTCACCTCACCTTAAATAACAAACTCTACCTGAGAATTTTAACCTGACCTCTTCCAGCTCAATTTTAAACTATTTTTGTATGTTGTGATGTCAAGTGAGCACAATTTCTCTAAAAGCACACAACATTCTTCTGTGTTATTGTTGTCTGACCTTGAGTCCTGTGTTTGTCTACAGCGCAGGAGAAGTGGAGTGCTTTGAAATGTCTGAGGGCTGGCGCAGCATTTTAAAAACCAAGCAAAGGTCAAACTGCACTGTATTCGCCGACTTTGGGTGACTTTGACGGATATTGGCCCGCGGGCGGTGCACCGCGGTGTGAAATGTGTCATGAACGTCCACTACCAAGTTATTCCACAAGGGGTCAGCCAAGGAGCAACCGATCTGGTAGCATTGGGAGCATTTACCCCTGAACTTGAAGATCACAGAGCGTTATGATGTTAACACTATTATTAAAGGCGCTGTACCGGATTTGGACTATTTTCAAAAGGGAAAAACAGAACTAGTTTGTTTATTACATGCAAAAAAAATCGGGTACATAAACTAGTTCTGTTTTTCGTGGTTTCAAAACAGTAAAAATCATGTACAGCCCCTTTAATCCTAGAGCCTGGAGCATTCTAGACCAGTGCATCCTTGTCCACCTCAGCTCTCAGCCCGTCTCTTCAGATCTGTCAGAAAACACCACTTCAGATCTCCAGCTCAGGCACCAGGTCCCGGTCTGACTGAAACCCCAGCCCCAGCCCCGGATGAGCACGCCTCACAGACGGGCGTAATCAAACACCTTAGACTCGACTTCAGCACATAACATTAGATAAACAATTGCAAAGCTTTATTTCGTCTCTCAATTTGTAGACCACAGTCGAGTCTAGAGCACGTTTCATCACAACTTCACTCCAGCTTTTGATGCGCTGTGTGTTTTAAACATGGCTTGATTCATTCAAATTTTGCTTTATTATTATTATTATTGTTTCATATTTAACTGTTGTCTGTTTAATTGTTCGGTCGATAATTCTTCATAAACTACGAAGGATGTCATTACTCAGTGAGTGTTATGGTCACAAGATCTGACAAACCTTCAGATTATTAATTAGTTATGTGTAGAATTGGTAAACCTTATAGCTACAGTTGCAGGTCCACATTTGCTGAGTGGTGTTTTCTTACCTTAAAGTCTATATGACAGGTTCTCAAAATGTTTTAATTATAACTTAGTTTGGTGGGAGGGCATCTGTGGCAATTATTTACTATAGTTTTGTATCTGTGAAGTTGTTTGTGAAAAAATTGAGAAAAATAATTGTTTAAAATTACATGAAATGATGGAGTTCTAAAACAGAATCCCTCCACCTGGGATGTCATCAAAAAGCGACATGTTATGAAAATACAAATACAATTTACACACAACTGACACAACTTTTTGGTACTTTTTAAGTGTCATTCAACAAAATAAAGTTGTTATTGGGTATTATTATTTGTAAAATTATAACTATTGTGTCATTTATGTGGGTTTTGGTCCTTGTTTTGAAATTGGTTGCTAGGTAACAGCTGTGGAATTACCTCAACCTGTGTCATATTTGCTGGTCATGTCCAACCAGGAAGTAACATTATAAACGTTACAAAAACTGTCTAAACTGGGGATAAACGGGCAAAATGTTTAGTAAAATCTTGAATATAATCATGTTCACTAAGTTTTAGTGAAATGTGTCATCCAATCTGTCATAGACTTTAAGCTGTGTACCCACTCACACTGGACTAGTGTGCCCTGCTTTTACTTAGAACCAAACTTGTCTCTACAGTTTTTATATCAGTTTTACCCTTTGTGTCGTGGGGGTGTCTATGTCTATGGCCCAAATAACCAAAAGTGTTGCAGAATAAATGGAAGCAGTCCGAGAGTTTAAAGAAAAGGCATGAGGCTGGACAAGTTTATTTCCATCAGTAAAGACGAAATGAATGTCTCAAGCCTTTTTAAAATGTCAAATAGAAAATAGAACATTTTTTATTTCACTGTCTGTGACCCTGCAGTCCCTGTATCTGGAGAAAAAGTTTGGACACTGCTCTACACATCAATATTGTGTTGTTGTATTTTTTTTACCTTGGAAAATAGAAAACTGAAATAAATGCTGTTTACACCAACGATGCCTTGGCGTAGGTCTGTTCCATGGATGTATTAAATGAACTGGATAAGGCACGCCCCCTGTCCGTGTCCTAGATTGGATTAGTGGCGCATCTCGAAGTACTGCAGCCTCTTGGGCCTAGCCTTTTTCTATAATTGCACATTATAACTGCAGACAGTACTTAATTATTATCGGTATTTAAATAAATTAGAAGGAAATTTTATTTTCTACTGTTTGTAAAATCACCGAAATGACCGTTTTTATATGAAGTGATGTCACATAAACACATGCGAACCACGTGAACGAGCACGTCGGACGATACAAACAGAAGCTTGTGGACAAGGCTCGACTAGCGATACCTGTAAATTGTATTTTATTTAATTTCAGACACTTTCATATTTGGCCTAACATGAAGAATACAATTTCAATCACACAAGCTAATATTGACACAAAAACTTGCAAGTTGTGTGATTGCTCCCTGTCGCCAAAGCATCATGGGAATTGCCGCCACGTGGTGCCCCTAAAGCAAAGATGGCAGCTCTCCATAAACCAAAGATGGCAGCCTCCGTATCAGGAAGTAACGCGGAAGTAAAGAACTTTTTTGGGGCCAATGAGCGCACGTCATAGGGATAAACAGGCCGCCATTTTGAGTTCATCTTTCCAGTTTTAATTTATAGTTCTATGCTCTGTTCTCTCCTGAGGCTTTTACGGCTTTCTGACATACAATTTCCATTACAATTGCTTCACTCATCAGTCATACAATGGTGGCGGGATTGAACTGCCAACTTTGCATTATTGGGCAATGGCACATTTCTTCTCTTTAATCGATAAGAAAATGAAAGCTCTGTCAAAGCCTTAAGTGCTTCTCTTCATCACAATTAGCAGAATGAACTCTGAGAACCACCTTTATATTGACTCCGCCTCTTCCTCCCAAACTGTGAAAGTAGTTAAGCACAAGATGGTAGAGAGACAGTAGAGCAGCAACTAAACGTAGATTCTGAAATGAGTTTATAAAATAGCATCATAGCATGGTTAACGCTTGTAAGGGTCAGTTTTTCTTTCAAGGTCTATTCTTTTATTAGCCATGTCTTACAACAGTATGGCATATGGTGGGAAAAATGTTACGTACAATATATCACATGAGCTATGATTATTCCACTGGTCATTTGCGTGTCACGACATCGCTTTCTTCACTTAGTCCAGAATGTGCTGAGGAGGACCTTGATGCAACAGTTGCATCTTGGGGCTGATCTCTGTCATGGCGTTATTCCCTCAGCAGCGTGATGTTTCGCTCAATAAGACTGGCTCTGATTGGTCTTGTGTTTTCTCTACCTCTGGCTTTAATAAGTATGTGTTTTATCATTGTTCGGGCTGTTATTGCCTTGTGGACTCGTGGTAGGGAAAGAACATTTTTGTCATGGACAGATCATTTCAATTGTGCACAGGTAAATAAAAGATTTGATCAGTTGAAAGAGACAGAGCTCTGTTTGAACTCTTTATTTCTGACTGTGTGTTAAGAAAATCCACAACAATACTGCATCATGAATCAGGAGTATGTCTGGGATAAAAAGACTGTCACAGGCTAGGACTTTTGCTTTCTTTCAGCTTCTTTCAGCCCACACGCTCTCAAACTTAGTTACTCTCTACAGTTGCAAGCAGATCGGCCCGTAACATAAGCATATGTTACAATGGTATAAAACGTCTCCTTTATCATGATGTTTGGAGTATCGGAGTGTGCTTAAACAAATTCGTCCGCCTCTCCTCTGTCTCTGTGTGGCCACTGGGGGAGGTAGAGAGCACCAGACAACCATCCATCACAAGTTACATCTACAAGGAGAACAACTACGCTATTATGGGCCAGTAAGGAACACTGAGAGTACAACTGACTCTACTGGTCGCTTCTGGATCAAGAATGAGTGCTGCTATCTAGTTTTCTAAATAATCAAGCCCCATTATGCCACTGTTTAGCCAAATGTGAGTGCAGCGGGCTTGCCTGTACACAAAGCTGACTCGCATTTGGCATGGATGAGCCTCCTCCTGCTTGTTTCAGTGGAATTTCATTCCGCTTGCTATAATATTCCACAGCATGGTATACTCAATGAAGAATGTGCCGAGGATAGTTTTAGTGTTGTATTTCCGTGGGATTATGGGCTTTACACCTGAAAGTTACATATTTTGCAGCATACATGTTTTTATGGCACATTGGTGTTTCACATTCACAAAAATAATGCTGGAAAAATTCAATTTTGAATGAAAAAATTATAAATGAAGCTATTAGGAAACGAACTGTAATGCTGAGTTGTGAACACAATTTGACCACAGAATGAGCCTGGTGATGGTTTATGGACTTAAAACTACACAGGAGACTCCTGGGTAAATCTTCTGTTAAAGGACACAGATTTTGCTACAGTGACTTTTTGAGCTTTAAACCATGTTCTAACAATGTTCCGTCATCAAAAACCATACCTGAAGTAGCATTCAGTTGCATTCACGCTTGATTTGAGAAATGTTCATTAGAAAATCTTCCTCTCTGAGCGCCAAACACACTTCCTGCTAAACTCCCTTGATCCGGGACATATTTTCGAATCATCTATCATCTACGCTAAACTCGTTTTGAGCTTTTCTGCCGTCTAAATACGATAACTGCTGCAGGAAATCCGCTTTATAACTTAATTTCAAACTTCACAAGATTGTATATTGCGTTGGCGCCATCTGCTGGCTGGATGCACTCAGTAAGTGTCATTTCATAGTGACTGATAACACAGGTCAGAGAATGAATAAGAAATGAGATGGCAAATTAAAAACACTCAAGAGCATAATAGCAATATGAAAAATGCAGAATATTTTTCCATTAAAGCTGGGGCATCCGACTTTTTCTTTTTTGTAAATTAATTCTGTGTTTTCCACAAAAGAGTATCAAGCAGCACTTTGTGTCAAAAATGGGACAGCTGTGCGCTGTCTGCATCTAACAATAAAGTATTTTCTGTCTCGTCAAGAGCTAAAAAGCAGCGCTCTGATTGGCTGTGTTTGAGAGGTCCAACCCAGTTTCACTTTGCCGCTTGAAAAAGTAGTTTTAAAGCTGTGCTCACAAATGTAAACGTGTGGATTTTAACGGCGTGCCGAAGAGTTTGTGAGAGTTACACAGATTTAAAAACCTACTTACAGTTCCGGAAAATTGAAACTGAGCAATTTCTGAGTGAACAGGAATCATGAAAAAAGCATGAATGAAGCAAAATACAACTCGGTATGTTTTTAATGACATAATATATAAAATAATACATAAAATCTCTTGCATGTTTCTTTTACATATGCAAATTAGAAGATACAAAGACGTTCAAACTTAATCTTTTCACATCTTTAGTAAAAAGTATGACGTGACAAATAAAAGTAAAATTTGTAAACATAATACCCACTTCTTCCACACACACTCTCCCACACCTGAAGTATTCTCCGACATTCAGCCGCTAAAACATCTCACCGGGAGCTCTTCAGGCAGACAGCGGAACATCGGATACCACCAGGAGGCTCTTCTTTCAGCCCTAAAGCCGGCCCTGATCCAATCACAACACATGATGTATGGAGCTGTCAGGAGCTTCGGCACAGGAGGAGCAGCAGAGAGGAGCAGGGAGCGGATAAATCCATTCAGAACAATGGGAGAGAAAGAGTTTGACACCAAGTTTGGAGTGAGGAAATGCAAACTTACTTTCAGCCACAATGGAACGGTAAGAGGTAAAGATAATGTAGGAGTGTGATAAGAACTGTATGAAAGCACAAGCCCAGCTGTAAGTTTTGTTGTCAAGGATATACTAGTATGAGCATATATGTCCTTCAGAGTTTGTGGGGCAATGAAGGTGTTTTTGTGTTTTATTGAGTTCACAAAAGTAGCATGGTAAGTTGCATATGTAACACTTTTTCTTCTTCATGGAGATAAGTTTAATACTGTGGAACATATCAGGAAAAGCGATAACATCTTGGTGGAGAAAAGCATGTGGCCGACCCCAAACAGTTATGATAAAGGCTAAAGAGAGTTTCACATTGGTAACCTATAGTTTCAATAGGATCAATAGGATTTCAGGATCAATAATTGGCAATGAACCATTAACAGGTACCATTACAATAATATACAACATTAATAAAGAAATCAATTTAAGCCAACT